>VZRX01002115.1:0-108058 GCA_013398075.1 Notiomystis cincta
TGGGCCAGCGTCAAACCACGACAGATAGCAAAACCTCTTCTTTTGCTCCAAGAAGCAGAAATTTAAAATGGGAAAAATCCACATACAACTACTTATTATGTTGTATGTGGATTCCACATACAACTACTTATACAACTACTTATTATCCTTCTCCACCACAGGAGAAGGACAAGAACAGAGAAATATGAGGAACTTTGGGACAATCAGTTTGGCACAGGCATCTTTTTCAAGGAAACATCTTTGAGTGAAAGCAAATCAGTATGACTCACTACATCTCCCTCACCTTCTAGTCACCAGATGCCTTTTCACTGCTGAACTTTGCAGCTCTGAAATGTAGCTTCAAGCAGGGTAATGAGTGTTGCCTGGCTCAGAACAGCTTATTTCTACTTGCCACTCATTTCTGCCGTTGTTTCTTCCTGAGGTGAACCCATCATATGAGCTGAAACAACCAACCAGAAAGCTCTCCCAGAGCTCTGTAGTAACTGATTCCTGCTATTGCAAATGAAACCAGGCTGAAAATCAAGGCTCTTTTTGAGAATGAAAGCCATTCTTTTCCCCCTTTCCTTATTTTCTTTGTGTCTTTGTCTTCCCCAGCTAGGACCATGTGAGTGCTGGCCTTCAGCTCAGTGACCTTGCCA
This sequence comes from Notiomystis cincta, assembly GCA_013398075.1. Taxonomy (NCBI): domain Eukaryota; kingdom Metazoa; phylum Chordata; class Aves; order Passeriformes; family Notiomystidae; genus Notiomystis; species Notiomystis cincta. The sequence continues at coordinate 639 of VZRX01002115.1, forward strand.
TTCCAGTATTCCATGTTATTTCCCCAGGGATAACATGCTTTCTGCTAAGCCTTATGGGATGAAGGATTCTGGGCTGCCCCCTGTAAAAAGTCTTTTATTTCCCATCCTTTTTCATCACTGTCCAGTAGCTCAGATAGAAGCCAAAACAGTATTTCCAAATAACTTTGCACATGCTGCCAATCTGTCGTGTCCCAGTGTGGCTGAGCAAGTGTGTGAGGATTGACTCTGCACCTCTCCACTGCCTTTAATGTTCTCATACACCAGTCAATAAGCAATTCACTCACAAGAACATACTAAAATTACATTGAAAAAAGCCCACATAGATTTGATTCAAAAGCCATTGAACAGGTGAACAGCCAGGTGCCAGCTGTGTGCAGCCCATGAGAAGAAACATGAAGCATCTTCTGAAAAGCCTAAGTCTGGATTCTACTGGCAAATGTATGTACAGGTTTTTTGTTTTTTTTTTTTCCTTATTAATTTATTTCTAAATTCAAAACAGCTATTTGTGATTAACCATCAATAATGCCAGATGCCTCTGAAATAACAGTTATTCTTTTCATTCCACTACCAAAAGTGCCAAGAATAATTCCTAACATTTTTTATGATAACCGAGTAATGGAAAAATTCTACCAACCCAAAGCATATTGCACTGAATCTCACTAAGTGATTTCTGCAAAGAACCCTTTCAATGACAGCTCAAAGTCGAATGGCCAGTCAGGCAAGAAAAACAAAGTACTTCTAAAAATCAGAGCCTGTGCTTATGGTCTGCCAATTAACAGATGACCAAGTTCTTAAACAGGTATTAAGAAAATACTCTGATCTGCTTTTAAAACTAAAAAGACCTCTTGTTGATTACATTAATGTCCTCAGTACTCAACAAACTGTCTTGAACATCTTTTCACCACATATGACAGTTCAGGTCAGGCCCCAAGGAAGCAGGCTGTGAAATTCGCATCCGTGACAAAAATAACTGGCTCTGTAACACACCTTGAGAAGTGCCAGAAATGCATGATACTCATGAAGAAGCGTGATCTTTTTAAGCATGACTTTTGATGTCGTACAGCACTGCCCCATATGTCCAACCAAATGCCATTTTTAACCCTGAGGATATATTTAGCACAACATACATCATCCTACTGTCGTCATTTCACCGAACAAAGCAAAGAAAGGATCGTGCTAAATGATGCATCCTCAGCTTGTGTCAAGAGCACAGCAGTGAAAGGGCTGCAATACCAACGAAGGCTAAAATGCAGCCAAGTAAGCTGAAGAAATAAGCAGAAGATGGCATGATAGATATCAATGGATTTGAATTATGAAGTCAAGAATAAAGAATGGAAACATAAAACACGCTGACATACGAACTATATCTGTTCCTGACTAATCTCTGCTCCCCTGCCATTCACAGAAGGCACCATCTGATCTTTCAAGTTCCTGCATGCATGATGAGCTCTTGGCTACAGTCTGGGCTGGTGCAGCCAAATCTTTGTGATTCCACCTGGGCAGGACAGAATGCAAGTTATCACTTCCGACTGGCACCATTTCCTATGCCCAGAGTGACCCTGCATGACAACTCTATGCCTCATTACACCAGCCAAGAAATTAATGTACATCACCAGTCCTGTACAGTTCACTGTCATCTCAGCAGAAGCTTGAATTATTTACCAAAATTCAGAACAACTGATGATTTTTTTTTTTATTTTTAAGAGCAACATTTAGTAAAGAATAAAACATAACTCTTTTGGCAAAAAAGCACAGATATCTTTTGTTATTCTGTACTCGATGTCCATCACAACAAATCATTTGCTCATCTCACCTTCCTGTTAATTAACTTCCTTTCTGATGTCTTTGGAGCCTTGTCAATCCCTTTGTACAGGTTTGTAAAGGATGAGGGCTCCTTTCCCCAACAAACTCGAGTGCACAGTCCTTTACTGCACAAAGGAGAATCAAAAAGCAAAGCCAACTAATTCAGCCTGCACTGAAGGACAGGAGCAAGCAATACTGCTCCTGGCATGTAATGAGTTTTAAAGTAGGCTTTCGAATGTGAGCTGTGTTCAGTTTTTAAGTAGGAATAGAAGGTACTTCCATACTCCTGTAGAGACACTTCACCATCAGATACTGCAGATCAATACTAAGGGAATCATTTTGTTCAGCATTTACCCACAAAAATAACCAGTCTTCGTGTTGAGCAATAGAAACAAAAATATCAGCTAGTACAGAACCAGCAGAGTGAACTGGTTTTAAAAACAGGAGTTTGGGAAGAAAGGAAAGCACAGCCAGGGCCTCGTGCAGGAGTCCTTGATGCACTTCAGGTGTCCACGCCTGCTATTTCCTACACCTTTTGTTCAGAGCTTGCCTTGAGACACAAAATAACTTGTCCAAGCTGCTAAAAAGCACCAGAGCAAACAGGAGAAATGCCAGAGGACGTGTGTGCTCTGCCTCTCCATCCTCTCCACCACAAGGTCACCTGCACTAAGCAAAAGCAGTTAAGCTCCGGGATTCATTTGGACCTACAAACAATTGCTACCAAACATAGAATCACTAAGGCTGGAAAAGACCTCTAAGATCATTGAACCCAAACATCAGCCTAGCAATTCCAGGTCCACCACTAAACCATGTCCCTAAGCACCACATCCACACAAACCAGACAAATTCTCCAGGTTCTTCCCAAGTTCAATAGCATCTGAGGTCCTTTTTTTTCAATTTTTTATAAAACTGATGGATCTTTAAATGACATTTGAGTCCTCCTCCACTCTTTTTAAATTTGGGTTTGGTTACTCAATAGGTTAAAACGTAGTGGGGGTGAACAGAGCTAAGCAAAAGCCTCATTCCACTGGAATCAGTCAAAAAATACTAATAAATGCAGAGAATAAAAACTGATTTCATGGGATTCTGCTCTCAGCTTAGATGATTGCCTAAAGACTTGACATTAAATGAAATTCCTTCTCACATCAATCACTTTAGTCAGAAAACACATGCACCTTTCAAATATTTGGAGAGGAAGCAGTTAATTTTGTTTTATTCCTTGAATGTTCCAATTAAGACATTTCTACTAAATAAGCAAGGCATTTTCAGTATTGATTTGGGGGATTATTGTCAGCATTAGCTTGATGCACAGTTCATCCAGTTCTTCAAATCCAACATTATCAAGGTTAGATTAAAAACAAAATCCACACATAGACTTTCTTGAATTTTTACTGTATCAAGGAAGGGAAAATGCTTCTCTCATTTCTCCTCATGACAGGCATTTTATTTCCCTTGTGCATTTTCAGAATAGATACACTGTAGACTTTGTTTTCTTCTAAAGCCAATGAAAACTTTAGCTTTCAAAAAAAAAAAAAAAAGGAAAAAAAAAAAAAAAATAAAAAAAAAAAAGCTGTCATAAAATTGTGTAACACAGCAAGCTCATCTTTGGACCCCAGCTCTGCCCCAAAGGACAAGCCAAGCCACTCACCTGCTTCTCTGGACAAATCTGTTCTCATCACCAAGAATTTGCTGGTCCATAACAGATTATTGTGCTGTGTCAGTCTGGGAGATCATGGAGTCACAGACCTCAGAATGCTTTGGGTTGGAAGGGACCTTCAAGGTCACCTCGTTCCACCCCCTGCCATGGGCAGGGTCACCTTCCACTATCCCAGGTTGCTCCAACCTGGCCTTGAACTCTTCCAGGGATGAGGCAGCCACAGCTTCTCTGGGCAGCCTGTGCCAGTGCTAATTCACAGCACATCAGATAATCAGGAGACTTTATGGCTTTTAGGACACGTGTCTGCAGTGAAATATCCCCCTGCTGGCTTTCTGACCTGGTGGTTTCTCTTTGCAAATGCTAGGCCTGCATTTGATTGTTGTAAAGATTTAGTACAGTGCCCAAGCGTCCCACAGTTTGCTCAGCCTTCATGGATGTTGAAACTTCTGACATGCATGGGAAATCACCCCTGAGGAACAGGTTGTCCACTACATCCTGTGTTACTTGCTGCAGCCATTAAACAAAACCTCAGTTTCTTCTTAGCAGGACTTGTCTTGCAGAGTTTGCTGGGCAGCAGAGTCCCCAGAGCTGCCAGGCCTGCTCATCCCTGCCTGCACCTCTGAGACACCTCAGGGGACTCTGAACTCCTCTTTCTTGTGAGTGAGAGAAAACCCAGACTACCAAAACAACTTTGTATGGATACAGAAAAACAAAGCCAGAGTGTGAAGACAGATTAGGCCAGGTTTTCACTCACGCAGGGAGATGACTGAGCACTGCCACTAGTGCCCAAGTCCCAGCACACCTGAGATTCATATGAAAGTCTCCCATCTCAATTCACACTTATCATCTTGGCAATCTCTTTGCAATCTCTTCAAGGCTTCAGGGGTGGAACAACCAAATTTCAATTGGAAGAAGAGCTACAGAGCAAACAGGGGAAGAAAGTGAGGCAAAGCAAGGAAAATATTCAATAAGCAAGGAAAATATCCAATAGAAGACAAGTGGGAATGAGAGGATAGTCAATTTAGAGACAGGCAACACTGTGTACCAGGTACATTGTCAGAAAAAACGCCAGTGATAGCAGCAATTGCCAAATATTCTAATTATTTCTGCCACCAAAGAGCACAAATAACAAATGACTGAAAACTAAAGTATAGAATCTAAGCACCAGAATCATTTTCTGGTCGTGACTGCCAGTTCCTTCAGATAACAAGGGCTGAAAATTTCAGGACACGAGAATAATTTCTAGGGAGTCAGACTGATATCTGGGGCTTCAGATACAGAATATATTCACAGCAGAAGGGGTGGAAGGGCAGAGCACAGCTGACAGTCTAAGGCACACAATTTTTTCCTGTAGTGAAAGTATTTAGATATGCTACCCAGAATGCTCAGACCCAGAAAAACATCGTTTATTAAGTGTGGCTTGATTTACTCTGAATCCAAATACATTTTCTCTTGTTAGACTATAAAACTGAATATTAAGAATACAGCACAGCAAGACAAAAGCTCAAGTGCTGCATGTACCATTTACCGTGTGTGTCAAGATGACATCTACTTTTTTCATCTCATTCTGGGAAGTATGAAATATTTAAAGCATGGCCACCCTTTCCATCCCAACTACAGCAAAGTGAGATGTCCCATGAAATGGACCTTTCCCTCCTCCTATCGGTTCTTTTGTTACTCCTTTGCTGAAGAAGCTTCCAAGTCCTGAACAACATCCTTTCTGAAGCACCCACTCCTGCCTGGAGAAGTTCCAGGATGCAGAGTGGCATTTTACAAACATGGGACACCAGTGCTTTGAGAGTAATGTGCTGAGATGAAACACTTCACCTGTGTTTGCACAATACCCTTATTTAATCACAGCAATTCCGAGCTGCCTGTGCCACAGCAGGGTGAAGCTTATCAAACCACTAATCCCTGGTTTTAGTATGTTTAGCAAGGAAATGTGTGAGGGGATGTTTAGGGTGGGTATTAGGAAAAGGTTCTTCACCAGAGGATGCTTGAGCATTGAACAGGCTCCCCAGGGCAGTGGTCACAGCACAAAGCTCTCAGGCACCAGGTGTGACACTTGGGGTGTCCTGTGCAGGGACAGGAGTTGGACTCACAGATCCTTGCGGGTGCCTTCCAATTCAGGATATTCTATGATCCTACACATACCAGTCTTGCTTTATTCTACATTTATCTGCTGGTCAGACTTGCTGATTTTCAGGTCTTGTCCCACACCTTCAGGATTTTTTATTCCCAACAGAACACATTCAACTTGTCCTCTTGCCCCTGCAGATGTACATGACATCAGATAAGGACTCTTCTTTAACATCTTCTCAGGCCATTGACAAAGGAATTAATGCCAAAAATCTTACATTTTATACAAACTATTACAGGAAATAGGTTCTGAAGCACTTTAAACACTTCAAACTGATTGCATAAACAATACAACAAGTTCTGCCCTTCCTTTCAAATGTAAAAAGTTCTGCTTCTGTAGTAAGAGCCAGGGCATGAACCATGGTGACATGATGAATTTCAAGGCTTGGATGCTACATGTAGAGGATAGTTAGGTGTCTATCCCCAAAAAAGCCCCCTCATTTTCTCTTGAGAGCTCCCCTGTGTCCCTGGGGGAGTGAAAACAAAGCCTGCTTACTTCACTCGGTCATTGCTGAACTGTGGAACACGTGAAGAGGTCTCTGGATAAATTTTGAGGAGAAAGTTCCACTCCTCTGGACATTTAAGGACCTTTTAACTGTCTTTTTTTGGATTCCTGACTTTAATATGTTATAAAAAAATCACAATTTTTAAAGTAAAATTCAAATGAAAAACGAAAAACCTTTGGTTTAATTTTTAAGCATTTGATAAATTGCCTGATAGTCTGAAGTGCTGAGCATCCAGCAAGTCCCAAAATATTGTTTGGCACTGTCTTGACCATAATTTCTACATGAATTCAGAGCAGAACTGCATGGGTTGAGTTTTGGGTGAGCTTTGTTCAAATCCCTGGGCAACTTCACTGTACAAAAGATTTTACCATTCATAATTCAGCACTACAATACTGGTAAAATTGATTTACATTAATCTATTTGTAAACCTTAAAAATCCAATATTACCAGTGGACTCCTTATGGTTAACGGAAAAAGTGTAATATTTCTGAAATTTGAAGTTAGTTTGGGGCTGTCTTCCATACTTGAAAATCATTCAAGCAAAACCAAATAACACAATAAGATCAATATTTCAACTAAAAAAAACCACAACCAAAACCACAACAAACACCAAACCAGAAATAAAATGCACATGATTACCAAAAAACCATTAAACAGCCCATAGAATTGGAGACTCCAGGGAATGTTGCCATATACAAATTGCCTTATTTAGGATTAATGTGTTGTTACACAAAAATGACTGAAAACTTGCCTGAAGAAAGGATATTTTAAATAAATTTAACCATTCATGTGAACACAGCATTTTGAAAAGCAGCAGCTTGTGTAGGAGTTTACATGAGCAACATGGCAATTTTACAGTTGGACTCAAGGATCTTAAGGGCCTTTTCCAACCTAAATGATTCTGTGATTCTGGATTGGTGGTGTGCAGCTATAGTGCTTCCCTTCAGCTGGCAAAGATACAGGACCAAAACAGTCCTGGGCATCACCACTTAGGGAACGACTCCAAAGCACAGCAAAAACAGAGCCACGATTCTTAATTAGCTCCATTTCTTAATTACTGTCCCATTAACAAAGGTGACAAACCCAACAGAGAGGAGGAAGAAGCTGTTTCATACAGGCAGACATGAAACCTCTTCAGCTCCTTACCTGGCACTTCAGGTCTCTAGGCTTGTTCCACATTTAAAACACTCATTTCATGATTCTGTAGAGAGCACTGAGGATCGTTTCTAAGAAGTACCAACAAGCTGCATTCAGTCCTTAATTTTTGGCACTGATGTGAAGGCTCCATTTGGTGATGCATCTGCAGTGCTGGGGAGGTGTTTGAAAGGTGGGAGAGAGGGTGCTTTCCCTCCTCCAGCATATGCTGCGATTATTTGGTGATTTCAGTACACATTCCAAACACCAGCTGTGGTCAACGGGACCTTCTGTTGCCGTGGTGTGTTGTGTTTCCGTGGTGTGTTTCTTGTGAATTGCTGCAGCTCAGGAAAAAGCACAGAACGGTTTGGATTTGGAAAGGCTCTTAAAGATCATTGAGTTCCACTCCCACCATGGGCAGAGACACCTTCCCCTATCCCAGGCTGCTCCAAGCCCCATCCAACCTGGCCTTGGACACTTCCAGGGATCCAGGGGCAGCCACAGCTTCTCTGGGCACCCTGTGCCAGGGCCTCCCCACTCTCTCAGTAAAGAATTTCTCCTTAACAACTGATCTAAATCTCCCCTCTTTTGGTCTGAAGCCATTCCCTGTGTCCTGTCACTGCATCCCTTGTCCAAAGTCCCTCTCCAGCTCTCATGGAGCCCCTTTTAGGTCCTGGAAGGGGCTCTAAGGTCTCCCCAGAGCCTTCTCTTCTCCAGCCTGAACTCTCTCAGCCTGAATCCCTGGTGGAGGTTCTCTCCAGCTCCTTGATCATCTTTGTAGCCCACACCACAAAATGCAGCTGATTTCTGTGTTGGAACATTGTTGATGGGTGGAATTCACGTTCAGATACACAGATTTTTGCAAAGCATGTATTTTTTATCATCCACTACACCTTATGGATCTGTTGGGTGTAAAACACATCTACAGATACTTCTTTCTATCATTAAGTATTCTCTGTGGTCTGACTAGGCTAATTACCAGTGAACAGCACAGCAGCTATGTCCTAGAAAAAATAGGTTAACTTTTAAAAATCTTTAGGCTCAATCTGCTTTACATGCTTTTGCTTCACTTTGTTTCTAAATAGGCAAAAAACCCCCCTTGTCTTTTTCTTTTTTTCCCTGGAAATTCTGGTAGAAACTTTATTCTGTTTCCTTTTGTACTAAATACTGTAGATAAATAGCCTGAGAAGAAATAAAAAGAAAAGAAATAATTCATCCTGTGATCCTGGATTCTGCTGACACCAAACTTTTTCTAAGAATATGCATTTCCTACTCACAGTACTGTTAATTCCTGCAGCACTCTCATGTTTTGTTCATTAACTTCCTTTTAGCACTACTGTAGAGTAGAGGAAAAATATGCAAATGGAGCAGAAAACAGAGCAGGGACTACAGAAGTTTGCCAGTTCAACATGAAGCTCTAGGAGCAATAACGTTTTCAAACAAATGCAACACAAAATCCTCCCACACTGCAGTGTAACAATCAATTTGTTTGCCCAGAGAACTTCTAAAGATGTCATAAGGGAAGAAAAAAGTAAGACAGACACTTCAACAATATCAGGAGATGGAAATCCTTAGCAAAAACTCCCTACAGCAAACTGTAGGCAAAAAAGTAAGCTTCCAATGAAAAGATATAAATTAATTTAAAAACAGTAATTAGCATTCCTGCCCTTATTTCAGTAACACTGATCCCTTTTGCATGAGTTTTCATGCAGGGAATGCTCAAAATAAAGTATCAAAGTTGGGATTTTTTTGCAAAGGGAAAAAATACTCAAAAGGGAACACTTTCTGGGAAAAACTGGAAAGCTGTAGGAACATGGAATGCTCCAATAGTACCTTATTTCAGAAGAAATCCACCCAATCCCATCCCCAGTGCATGAACTGCACAGTAAAATTGTGAATAAGGCAACACTTCTATGCATGTGCCTACAAATTCAGCCATTTTCACAGAATAAATGAGAACATGGGCATATTTGAGAGAAAGAGGGAGAGGAGTTTACAGAGACACAGAAATGAAGTACAAATAAAGCCATGAAAACACCACCTCTGATACCAGAACCTGTGCCCTTAAATAAAACTCCCTGCAAAGACGTATTTCATTATAAATTCTACAAGTTTAAAATAAACAGCTTCCCTGAAAGAGAAATCTTTAATAAAGACAGATGCTCTGCAGATGCATCAGTGCCTGTTCATTTGTCTTCCTTCTAATTAAAAGACCATTCTAACTCCTGGTTGAATGTTCCCCCATCCCAGAGCAGCACATTCCAGAGGGCTGCAACAACACGACTTCACACACATCCAAACAGGATTTCACATCTGCCCAGCACTAACTTTGCCTCAGATTCCAGGTTACTCCATAATGGATTACATGGCAGAGATTCATTCAGCTGATTTCCATAATGACAACAGTAGCTGAAAAGAAGTACTTGCCTACTAAATGGAAATGTGACATCAATATTAAGGTAAACATTCGAGTCTGTTGAATACTTTATTGGCAGCTGCACTATTTGAACTTCAAAATAAATTTTCCCCCAAAGCAGCTTTTATTTCATTTCAAATCCGTCAGCTCTTCTGGCTGCTAATTCCCAGAGCTGCCCCTTCAAGTTTTTAATCTTATCTTCCTAGTGTGAAAGTGCTGCAGACCAGCACTTTTAAACACAATAATGCAACAGTTTTTGAAAGCTATATAAATCGTGTGAAAGACTATCCTATTAATTCCCTTTCTTATTAGCAATTTTTCTCTTTTATTTACAGGGCTTGGGGACTTGAAAATTCAGTTACTCTGAGGGAAGGAAGAACTTCAATTTCACTGGGACCTCCCCTCTGGCTCTTGACATTTGCAGAAACCTGTTGGCCAATACCACTCAGGTCAGCCCAGACATGGACAATATGCTAAGCCTAAACCAGATCAGTTTTAGTTTGTAGCTCTCAGACAACGACTTTGTGCTCAAGGCATTTTACAGAGACACCAGCAAAACAAGATGCTTACCTTTAGAGTATCAGAGTGGTAGTACTAAGAAATCCCTGTCTGGAAAACAGGATGGTAAGCTGATTAAAGAGCACCAGAGGGTAGAGAGCCAACTGGTTGTTTTATTCTGCTCACAAGGACCAGTATCTTTGTGCCAGGTAGGAAAGAAATTACCCTGTGAGCTGTAAATAGACACCTTTGCTGGTTTAGATACAAACATCTGCAAGTAACAGACACAGAGGAATGGAAAACAAATATTTATTAGATAATTACCAGAGTGCAAGCCTAATGTTTTATGGGACTTTTGTTTTTTAAACATCAATTCTCCAAAGAGGGAAAGGATTAAGATAATGCCACATGCCACTAATAAGCCACTGTTGAAATGTTTTATTTATCTTCTCTGAGTTAGGAGGACTGATCTAAGGATCTAGAATATTAAAGATAAGCCAAAAAACTTGTCTCTAAGGCAGCAAGTTCTTGCTGATAATGTAACCTTTTGCACCACTCTAATCTAGGCCATAAAATTGCACCTGCCATCTGGATCAGGGTTTCCCTAGACCAGCCTCTTTTTCTCTCTGGTGTGCAGTGGCAGCTGGAAGCACCCTAAGAAAAGAAGATTTGCACCCCTCCACGCCCCCTTAAAGGAGATGTCATACAAGAAAACTCTGTGCTTGCCCACTCCAGATAAAAAACTGATTTTGCTGCAATAGATGATCTTACAAACATCAACATGGTCAACTCACATCACCAAATGACCTCCACCAGCTCACTCAAGCTCTTGGATCCCCATTTGAGACAGTGACACCATCCCATCCATCTCCCTGAGCTCAGACATCAATGGCATTTGGTGCCACCTAGACACTTCTGGAATTTCACAGGCTCAAAAGTTTCTTGCCAGCATCCCATCCAAAAATAAACCTTCAAAGATATGAGTACCCTTGAGCTGTACTCAATTCCTCCTTGTCACAGATTTGGTTTGCTCAGACAATTAATTGGCTTTGTGGAGCATGAAGAAACAGAAATGGCAATATGTACCTCAATTAGACTCTATTTTTAAAATAATTTTTTAACTTCATAAATTATGAGACTTTAAGGATTTTAACAAGTTTGCTTGATTCACTTTGATCAAACAAGGTTAGGGACTCATTAAACTGTAGATGCAGCTGTTTAACAATATTAAAATACACCATCAAGTCAATCTTTCTCTAAGTGACTTCGTGTCACACAGCAAGCAGATCTAAAAAGCCCTGTCATTTGCAAGTGGCAATCAACATTCTGGTAGCACTGTGAGAGGCTTTCTTAATTCCACTGGTGTTTAAATTCATGAGCCAAAACTCGTCATAAATTGTCTTTTATGGCTGTCAAGAACAATTATGTATATTCTCTTATTTAGCCTTTTGTGACTTATTGGGATCCTCTGAGTGCCTGAGAAGTGTTTGCTTCACTGAACAGTAGATTGAGACTCTCCTATTTTTACACTGGAAAGACACAGCATATGAAGTAACAACCTTAGATCCTGCAGTCAGAACCCACTGGCTCTTTATAAGCAGCCTTACATCAGCTCTTAATTATTTTTATAGAAATTCTAATTATTAGAAATTTTTAGCATGGCAAAAATAGAGGGTGAACGCTCCAACTCCGAAAGAAAATGCCACCTTCTGCCAGAAAATTGAGGCTGCTTTGCCATGCTCTGCCAGTGCCTAAGGGGAGTATAAATGGACTGAGGAGGAAACACATGATGTGTCACTGATAAAATAATCTGGCATTACAAAAGGACCGGTAGCTACGGCTCCACCAAGAGATCAATAAATGTGCAAATAGCAGCCTCTTTAGAAATCATTGCTTTCCCTCCAATATGTGGTGACAAACTCTGTGACAGCATTTACTTCATGCTATCAGCTTCATTAAATAAAGCAGCCTGTCCTCATCCACCCACAAGGCCAACTCCAGAAGTCTATGGAAAATATTGATTTTTCTTGACTATGTCCAGGTCAACGATGCAATGCAATAAAACAGCTTGAGACAACTATTCCCTTTCCAGCTTGTAATTAGAGCCTTGAAACCCTGTTTCTAGGTCTTGGTCTGAGATCTGTTGTCAATTCACTTTGACCTTAGGCAAGCAAATTTCACCACTGAGGAACCTGCTGCTTGCTCTAAAAGGAGCACAGCTAACTTTTCTCAGAAGGCTGGTTTGCTGGCTTTTTGCTCCTTTAAGTTTTAATGATGGGATAAAATCCATTTCAGTTTGAGTTTGTTAGATAAAACACATCCTCAAGTGGAATCATTACGTGTGAATGATCATGCACCTGAGGATCCCTGCCAGGAGCTGAGCCTCCCAGGAAGAGGAACAGGCTCTGCAGAGCACGACCTCCAAAAACACCCTGCACCAGCAGTGGAAGGAGGATTTCCTGCATTGCCCCTCCTGGGAGGACCCACATATTTTCCTGAAGAGGATGAAATTTTGAACAGAAAAGAGACAGCATTAAGGGAGTTAAATCCAGAAAATGACAAAGAGCAATTGCAGTTTCTAGGTTTAGATAAGACCCAGAACTATTTCCCTGCTAATGCAAGGACCAAAATCAGCCTTTTCCTGCTATCTACTACATTTATATATCCTACATACTCTGAGCAAAGGATGGAGCCCTGAGCAGAGATACTGAAGCTCATCTTGCCAGACCTTCCATATAGCTTAGAACCATCCTTAAGAAACGGACACAGAACTTCCTAATTTTTATTTTTTTTGTGTTTTATTATCTGATCCTTCTTTTATTATTTTTATCATTAACTGTGAGCATGTATAACCACTTTTTCTTCATTCCAGATAGCAGCTGATAGCTGAGGTAGGTGCACCCCATAACAGCTACAAGAACCCTCGAGTCACACTTTACACACATAATCATAATAATTATAATAATCTTCTGGTTCTGAAAGATATTAATATGAAAACAGTTCAATGTTACAAGAGAAGAAATAGAAAAACGTTGCTGGCCTCTTCAGCAGTGTTATTTATTGCTCTGCAAATTTAGACAGTGACCTATGGGGGATTCCTGTGTGATTCCAAAATTTGGAGGAGAATCCTCTTCATCCTAAAGTCGTGCTCAGACCAGCCTCAAGAACAGAATCAAGGATTTCTGTCTCTCCAGACAAGGACCAAGCAAACATTGGTAATCCACATGATAAATTCAACCTGTTTCACTCTCTTTCCTCATTCTGTATGCTTCAAATTTTTAGGACAAGAACCTGAGTTTTGTGGCATTTCTGTTATAACCTCTTTCTAGTTTAGCAGCTGAATATTGAAAGCTATTAGGAACATCAAGCATCCTCAACTACCTTGCACATAAAAGATCCACAAATTCATATGAAGTCCTTGAGACATTTGGAGTTTGAGGCTCAGCTTTGAACCAAGGAGAGCTATCATCTTGTTCCCCACTTCTGAGAGTACAGCCTGTGACAGCAGTGTGCTGGCTGTTCTTGCTTAACTCTGTGATTTCAAGGTGATTTACTTTTTTTGGGCACTGCACACCCACCTGCTGAGAGTTAAACAAAATTTCCATCTTTCTTTACCATTTGGGTAATCACATCTCAAAGGAACTATGGTTTATATGTACCAAAAATACCCAGCCCATCACATGAAAGTAAATCTTATTCCCTCTCTTCCTTATGGAAAACAGAGTAATAAAAGGACAGTTTCTGAGTCCTAATGTTGGTGCAAACTCTATGTACTTTTTCGGTTTTGGCTTAATATTTTCCCAGCAGCTGCATCCCAAAAATTGTGAGCATGAGCTACACAGAGTCTCAAAAATATTTTGAAGACAAAAATGCTATTTAGTAGTGAAGCATCAAAAATACAGAAATTCATATCTTTAGATCCAATTTTTGCTAGATAGAATACAAGATGCACATTCAGGTTGCTAAACTGCCTCTTCAGGATATATTTATAGGATTTGTATGAGCAAAAAGAGTTCCACAGAGACAGGGAGCTTGATTCCCATGGAAAAACACCTGCTCCTCCAGCCAGCAGAGCAAGGCACTCACTTGGGCTCTTATGAAACCTCCTGGTCAACACTGGGCTGCCACAGCTTCATTTCATACTTCAGGTCAATGCCACCATCCAAAAAGTGTCAGGAACCCAATATCAGACATTTATAATACAATCAAAGAGATCTTTGGGTTGGAAGTGACCGTAAAGATCATCTTATTCCACCCCCTTGTGATGGGCAGGGACACCTTCCCCTAGACCAGGTTGCTCAGGGCCCCATCCAGCCTGGCCTGGAACACTTCCAGGGATGGGGCAGCCACAGACATCCACCCATCTCTGGTCAGCCTGTGCCAGGGCCTCCCCACCCTCACAGGGAAGGATTTCCTCCTGATATCCAATCTAAACCTGCCCTCTGTCATTTGAAGCCATTTCCCCTCGGCCTATGACTCCACGCCCTTGTCCAAACTCCCTCTCCAGCTCTCTTTGAGCCCCTGGAAGGGGCCCCCAGAGCCTTCTCATCCCCAGGCTGGACATTCCCAGCTCTCTCAGCCTGTCTGAGCCCCAAAGGCAGCTTTAATATTGTTCCCAGTGCCCAGGCTGGCCACAGTGGGGTCGTATCATGGGCTGATTCACTTGGCTCTCCAGAATGATTCAATCACAGCCTCAGCAAGAGCACACAGACAAGAACTCCTTTCCCATCTCCAAACATCATGTGCTGCCTGACTGTGGCCTTTTGTACCACTGAAAGAGCTCTGAGTGATCCACCAGAACTATTTTTTCTCCAGCAGTGAGAAGACACAGTCTGGTAACCCAACATCCCATTGTAAAGGAGGGGCTTTTTGGTTCCTCACCCAACAGGTACCTGACAGCCCCATGCTGTGCAGAATCTTTATGTCCTGGTGCAAACAAGACCATTTCAACTTACAAAGGACATGAGATTTAAAATACAGGATTAACAAATTTTCATATTTGTTTTTGTGTTACAAGAGGGAGCTCTCAAAACTGTTCAGAACAGCAAATGGCCACCAGCAAAAACAAAGCAGAGAGAAACAAAACTGCACCACCAAATGAAAGAGCAGCCCCAAAGTCTCTCCTTTTTTGGGTGCTTTCACCATAACTTGTTGCCATGAGCACACTAAGCCCAGAACATTGTTTTCATATTGATAAGGAAAAAAACCTGCATAAAGCACTACTCATAATGCAATGGCAATGTACACAACTCATTAAAACTGTCCTTTTATTTAGCTTTATGGAATTGCAGGAAAATCAAGAGGTCTTGAATGCAAACACAGTTCCAATGTACTACACAGCAAGTTGGAGAAGCAGAGAAGCAAAAACATGAACATGCTGAAACATGAACAACCTGAACATTTTTTTTAAAGCCATCAGGATTTGAAACTGATTTTAAAAGAAAGTATTTGATGAAATTTGAAATCAAAAGTAGAATCTATTTTAGAAAAGGCTAGTATACAGAATCTCTTCATTATTTGCCTGCAAAAAGCAATAGGGTTTTGTGAATGTCCCCTGGCTCACAGTGCTGGAGGGATTTTTATCACCATCCTTTTCCTTCTGGTTTGTTGTGTGTTATCAAATCTAGTGATGTTAAATGAGTGTATGAAAGCCATGAAGTCTGGTATATGGGATTCAAAAGCAGACATGAAAAATGAGGAAAATAAGAATGTGTGATGGTTCAGCTCAGGTCCTTCCTATCAAGGCAAAGTATCAGATAAATATAATAATAACAGCTGCTTTAATTACAAGAGTCATCTCCAAATATTACACAGCTTGAAAATGCCAACTAAGGGACAACCAGGGGAGGCAGCACCAGAGCTGGAAGCAATCCTTCCAACAGGCTGCTGCCCCAGGCTGGACTCAGGGCTGCAGGAGAGCTCAGCCTTGGAACTCAGAGGGGAGCTGGCACCACTCCTGCAACCACCTACCAGGAGCTTGGACCTTTATGGGAGACTTGGTCACCCCAGCATCCCCAAATCAGTTGCAGCCTCCCCCTATAAGGCTATTAAAAAACAAAATAATACTAATACTAATATTAATAATAGTAGTAGTAGTAATAATATTTTTTTTTGCAACTTTCAATATGGTCCTAGTTATGCTAAGGAAATGCGAAAAAACAACTTTCTGACTTACAGGAAATAAAAAAAAAAGTAAGTGTTAACATGCAAACACAACTAAGACTATTAAACACTTTGAGATCTGCATTGTCATTTGTCACTCAAATGCAAGCTGCCAGAGATGTGGCTGTTCTTGCTCTCAGCAAATCTTAAGCCACTATTTGAAGGAACTTTTAAAACACAGTCTTTGGAAAATTCCTCAGGTTGTTAAATTCCAGCCTGATGAGGCTTAGGAGTTCTTTGTTTACCTGTTCTCCTGTTTATCCTTAAATACTTTCCTGTACCTCAGCATGTGGTTTCTGAAGAAAGAGTAGAAATTAAAACTTTCTATTGCTCCTTTTTCTATTTTCTGCTGAACTTGAAACATAACTTCACCATTTTAAAATTAGATGTTAAATTTGTAAAGCTTACTACACATTCCTGCTTCCACTGCTAATTAACAGCTTAAAATAAAGACATTCATGTTGTGCAACTCTGCTGGAACACAATTATAGAACAAAAAACTGTAGAAAAGTTGAAGTTACTGAGATAACTGTTACTGTTACTAAAATGTAAAACCAAACAGGAGAGCAACCAGCAATGTCAACTTGTCTATGGAGAAAATACTGGGCAACTGAAGCTTAGAAGATATTTTGGGGACCAGAAAGAGAATATCTATCAGAAGGAAAGTAAAAAATAATTGTCAATTGGTGGCAAAATGAATCAAAGCAAAGGAATAGCTCTTAACACCATTAAATCCTTGTACTTTAGTTTAGTCCTACTGTACATAACAGCTACAAAAGGCAGACTGAATATTTATAAGTGAACTGGCAAAGCAGCAGTTTTGCTGTGTCTTTTCCATCTAAAATCATCACAGTTCAAGAAGTGGCTCAAGGATGGAAGTCTCAAGAAAAGACCTAAAAGTTTGAAAAAAAGGAGAGAATCAATCTGGTCATCCTAATAAACAATACCAAACCCAGCAACTTGCAGGCTGACAGTTTGCCAAATATTATCTGTGTGCATAAAAGCTGTGTCCTTTTCTGTATGCAGCCACCTCAAACCTACGTTAGCACTCACTCACCCTGGGCCAGGGTGTTACACCCAAGGATTTAAGAAGGAAGCAGTTCAGATCCAAGACAGCATCTGGCAGCCCAGGACTCAGCTGAAGTGAGAAGGTGCCTCAGACAAGGGAAAAGCTGTTGCTTTTCTGATATTTAGCTGCATCCATCCACTGAGGGCTCAAATTCCAATTTTTCAGCTAATAGGACAATAAACAGAGGGACAGATGTTACCATCAAGGGGAATTTAAAATTTAGCAGGATGCTTTGAATAGTATGACTATTTAAGAAGCAAATCTATTTCTGAATGGCAATATGCAACACATGGTCAAGCTGTGAAAACAACTCCTAATTCCCATGTTCTTCCTCTTTCCTAAATGACCTTTCTTCCTTCCCCTGTTAAAAAGTTCCTCCCTGAGGCCTTGTGTCCTATGCCATTTCCCTCACCACTTCCCTAATCCCTTGACAGCCACTTTTCCTGGTGAAATTGTTATTTCTAGGAAAGAATGAGGACAGAAGAGAGGGACACAGAGATGAGGTGGAGCACAGGGAAGCCCAGCCCCAACCCTGTGGCTGAGGCTGCCCCTGCCAAGGAGTGAAGGAGCAGAACTCCAAGTGCTGCTCACTGTGGGGGAAGGTTTTGCTTTGTACTTTATCTCCTCTTCTCAAGCAATGCAAGCAAAGCTCTCAGGGACTGCACTGAGGTGGAGCTTCCTTTACCCAGCTCTGCTGTGTGGCCTCCTGGAGCCCCTTGGTAGAAAGAAGCTGATGCAAATTGAGGGAACTCAGAGTGAGGTTTGACAGGGCCTTAAAGGACCAATTTCATTCTGGTTTCTGCAGCTCCCACCTGGCAGTGGGAAAGGAGAATTAAATGGAAACGCATTTCTTCATTTCTTAAAGCTCAAGTCAGAACCAAGTGCAACTCAGGAATCTTTTTAATCTCACACAATATTACATCTACAGAAGTGACCTGGGAGAAGTCTCCTCCAACTCACCTTGTTACACAGAAGAACTGCTGTCCTTTGGAATGCTCGAACCACAACCCCACCAAAACATTACAATCAAGAGAGAGCTCCAGGATTTTTCATGGAATGATAGAATGGTTTGGGTGGGAAGGGACCTCCCATGGGCAGGGACACCTTCCACTATCCCAGGGCTCCAAGCTCTGCCCAGCTTGGCCTTGGACACTTCCAGGGATGGGAAAGCCAAAACTTCTCTGGGCACTTTTCCATTTACTCCACAGGTGTGAAAATCAATGACCTCCTCTGCCATACAAATGAACCATGAGCAAGAGGCAATCTCTAAGCACAGGGAAAGGCAAGTGTTTGTTTTGGTAACTGATGCTCCACACAAGAGCTGGGCAAAGGAAACACTCTAAGATCAAGCTCAGTGTATCATTATAGACCTTTTTTTTCCTTAGTTTTACCTGATTTGAATGCTCAAGTGCAGCAGGGCCAAGTGATGCTGTTGGGTTTCCTGTACTGGCAACTCCCTCATTTCTGGAAAGCTGTAAGACAACACTGGGCTACTTTAATGCAAATTCAAAGGCAGACTTTTGTTATTTTTTCTGAAAGTACTGCAGCATCTATTCAGATATAAAAATATTTTGCTATTTGGTTTCTTACATAAATTGAATTATAACAGCTAAATTATTTCCAAATATTCCATTAAAACTTTCCATTGTCTTTCAAGACAGTTTTTTAAAATATCTGAGTATTATTAAATGTCTCAGCACCTGCTTTTTTCTTTGTATTTTTAGATTGAAAAGCAAGCTTCTGGTAATGTTTTATTCACATATCAAACAGTTCCATGTGTTGTTCTATAACTAAGCAAAATTTAATATTGGGTAATTAAAGTATTAGGTTGCTAAACACTGAGCTTTTCCAATGTTGTATTTTCAAATAAATTGAAATTCTAAAAATTTCTTAATTGAAGAACCAGCAGCAAAGAAAGCAAATTTTCCCTTTGCACTCATTTTTCCACAGTTTTGCTAAAGCAATGCCAATCTGATTCTGAGGCTGCTGTACTTCCAGTATGAACACTGCATCCTCTCTTACAGTTTTCAGATATAAAAAATTACATCTAATGATTAAGAAACAGACCACTGAAGCTGAGGTGCAGCACAGGCCCTTGAAAGATCTGTGGTTTCTGGTTTTCTGCCTCCATCCTTTTTGTCAATTGCAACCACTCACACTCAAATATGCCAAATCCTGACAAAGGAGAGATGCATGTTTTACATTTTACCTTTTCAGACTTTTGCTTCGAGTAGGAGGATAGAAAGGTAAACATGGGGGAGAAAAAGAAATCAGTCAGTATTCAATGTGACTGTGTACATGAGAAGCCATTGGTTTAGATGTTTGTATTTGAAGTGCTGTTTCTCAACTCTGCTGATGGAACCAACAGAAACATCTCAAAATTGTGACAGATTTTTAAAGAACTCAGTAATTACAGAGTTTTTTTGGTTTTTTTCTTCTACATTTAGAAAATAAGACTAAGGAATACTAAAATTAAAAAAAAAATACACTATTATGAAAGAAACCTTAAATTTGAGAATGAGCTACTAAATATAGAGGAAGTCAAGGAAGAAGTTCTGGTTATTAAAAAAATAAAATATTAAAAAGAATAACCATGTTATCTTCTGTACCACCCTAGAATAATACTCTATCAGCAGTAAATCAAAAGGAAACTGAGAAATGTTCAGCCTTCTGCTTGCACAGCTTTAGTTAGACAGAAAAATCAAGGTGTGGGCTGAATTTCACTGAATCAGTGAATTTATACTGACATAAACCTGCAATGAGACAGAGCTGAATGGGAACTATATTCTTGCAGGCTCAGCTATTTTACCTTCTCTAATAATACCTGTAGACCACTGAGCTGTTGACATATGTTTTCTCACTACTAAGAAATGCTGATGAAAAGTGTAAATGTGTGTATATTCACAGAGAGATGATAAAAATTTTAATTACTTCCACCTATATCATTTCCTTACATATTTCTCTTACATTATGACACCTCTCTTGCAATTTTAATTTTTTTTAAAGCGCATTTTTCATTCAGATTGCACCTCTACTCAATTTTTTTTTTCAAAGGGAAATCTGCAGTATGAATATTCTTAGGGCCCATTGAGTTATCTAGCTTTTTATATTCATAGGATACACACAGGATGATCCATACACAGGAGATGATCCATTCTTGGCAGCACACTCTGTATCACACACTAACATAGCATCACAGTATGGAATAACAACAACCTCAACTGTAGTTTTTCATTGTTATTCACTCCATGTGCAGGGAATCCATTTGTTTCAGATTCTTTATGAATTCAACTCAATATGCTGCAAAACGGTCCTGAAAAAGCCTCAAGTCAAATTGCCTGAAGTAAATAAAGAAAAGCAAATTACTTTAAATTCTTCACCTCTACACTTCCAGCAAAAACACGAGCTCGTAGGTTGTGCATATTGCCAAGTGTCTTTTCACAATAATCAGTTTCAGAGAAATTGGAGATAAAAAAAGATTAGCAGACTCTTGCATCCACTCCCCTGAAATATTAACAACTTCTGCACATTTTCCAGTGTTTTCAAGCAGAGGAGAGAGTCCCACAAGTTTCGGCACGGAGACCACTGCTAAAGGTGACTTTTCATGGACCAGCTGGTGCCTTCCTGCCAAAGTGCTAAATCAAAATCCTGCCTGGGGGTAGGATTCAGCTCAAGAGCAAGACATCTAAATTTAGTCAGCCCCAGGTAGGTTTGGCCACGTGCAGTTGGTGTTTCCAGCCCCACAGAATGGAGATGGAGCTGGCAAAGGGGATGATGTGCAGCAGGAGGAGGAGGAGCAGACACTCAGTCATGCTGAAAAATCCCTTTAAAACATATCATAACATACACACCATGCATACTGCAAATTTCTACCCACATATTATAAAAGCATAACCTATCATGTGCATTTGACAATTCTTTGATAAGCTTGAAGTAATTTTCATGAGCTTCAGAAGTATTTTATTTCTGGCAACTTCCCTCACTATTAAGTCTGTAGATTGATCAACATTGGGCAATAGATTTGGACAGTGCCCATCAAACATAAGAAAAAGTCCAACCTGTTTGGGTTCTCACCTGGTAATGGTCATGACCATACCCCCTACATTTCACATTCCATGTCTGATAAAACCATTTCACTTCTCACTCTTCCACTTGTATAAGAAGCCACAATTTAATACCTTCAAAGAACAGCTGACACCTTGTGGAAAACTTAAATAAAACATTCCATTCTGAAGGAGTTTTCATCATGTCAGGTATGGTTTTTTTCATGATGTATAAGATCAAACTACTTGTTCAGGCAACATTTCTTTTAAAGGTCCTGTTCCCAAAGAGAACAGCAGTTTCTACAGCAACCAGATGTGAAATCTTAAGTCCAAGATTAACACATAAATAAAGCAAAGTGTGAAGGAAAAAGTTCCTTTCTACTATAAAGAACCAGAGAAAAAGAGCCTCAATGAGGTCTAGTGAAAGAGCAATACATAAAGTTTCAGGAACTTTATCAGCCACATCAATTTACCAAAAATTTCTTCAGCAGTTGTATTGAATCATAAACATCCTCATCCTGTGTGCAACAAAAATTCTCAAAGTCTGCTCTTGTGTCACATTTATTTCATGGGTCTTCATAACTCAGTACCTTAATGTCCTGATTCTCCCCTTTTTGGCATAACCAAGCAGAGTCAAATCTCTCTGGAGACTCCAGTGTATGAGCAGTGTGCAACACAGGAAAACATCATATTTGGAGGAAGATCCAGCATAAGGAGCATCACTGGGGCTTGGGAGGTGGCTTCAGCAGAGGGATACACATAAACTGAGAAGGTCCATGTGTCTGGACAATAATTTGAGCATCCAGATGTGGAGGAGATGATAGCACTGAACGAGAAGAGAGCAGGGAAGGGTGCTAGGAACATTTGCAAGGCAGTCATGGGGTTATACTTTTAAGCAGAGATTAAGCAGCTAATTAATTGATTAATCAAAACAATTAGCTAGATGTCAAATCACCACAGCGGCAAATTTAAAGTCAATTAATTCATATATTCAAAAGAACAGCAAATAATTAATAAGGAATTAAAGAGTTTGTTAATTATGTGACAGTAGATTACTTATGCAGAAAACTAAGTGAGAAGCAATTAATTAATTATGCAGAGAATCAAATGAACCACAAAATATTTATGCAAAGAATCCCCACAAATGGGCAGTTTAAAAGCAGATGGTGAGAAAATGCTGGGGTATGTTTAAAAAAAACGTTAAATAAGTATCAATTGCTGGCAACTGTAGTTAGCTGAGCTATTAAGAAAACTGAAACAAGAATGGAAGTCAGGTCAGGAATCAATTGACTGAGGAGAATTAGGTTATCAGACAGATTCTATGGCAAAGACTCATCGAGACACCGGTTGTTATTGACAGTTCCAAGGGGCAGGTCTGGTTTGGAAACACAGGTCAGTGAAACTCAAATGGATACTGGAAGTAGACCTCTGTCACAGTATTTTATTATCATAATGTCACCATATGCTTTGCTTCTCCCCTTTGCTCACTGCCCCAGTGCTGTACCCTGCACTGTGTTCAGTTTGGACTGGAAGTTAATTAGGATTCTTGTCTTACATTCATGTGTAAATTGTCGTGCATACAACTGTAGTTTCAGACAAAAATAACACTCTGCACGAACATTATCTCCAAAATTTAACTCCCCCAACATGCCTTGGTTAAAATTGTAAATGAGCTGCATAACAGAAGCTGAGAAAAAGGCTGTGTTTACATCAGTGAAAGGGAGTGAGATTCACATTGTGGTGTCAGTGTAGCTGCAATGGAACTTACACAGATGTGATGCTACAAACGTGTCTGAGGATGCCTTTGCATTCAACCACACATAATATTAGGCCTCAGCTAGATGAAGTGTAGTGTCTACTGAGAAGAGATATTTCATTTCAAATGTCTGATTTATTACTCAGAAGACTGAGACAAATTTTTAACCCTTCAGCTAATGTTGGCTTATGGGGAGAAAAACCCACTCACATGAAAATAATCACAGGGCTGGAGCACATCCCTTATGGAGCCAGGCTGGGAGAGCTGGGGGTGCTCACCTGGAGAAGAGGAGGCTCCAGGGACACCTCAGAGCCCCTTCCAGACCCTCAAGGGGCTCCAGGAGATCTGGAGAGCAGCTTGTGACAAGGGCCTGGAGTGACAGGACAAGGAGAAACAGCCTCACACTGAAAGAGGGCAGGGTTAGATTAGGTATTAAGGAGAAATTATTTACTGTGAGGATGGTGAGGCCTTGGCACCATTGGCCCAGAGAAGCTGTGGCTGCCCCATCTTAGCCAGACAGCAAGATACAAACTTTTCAAATGCAAAGAGAACTGCTGGTATTTTTCCATACTTAGGAAATCTAGCCTGAAAATTTTTGTTCAGGATTTTAAATTAAAGAAGTCTGTTCAGGAAAAACATTCACCCCATTCCCCTCACACCCACAGAGGTTTAGAGAAGACAGCCTGATCTGAGGTCTGAAGCTCCAACATGAAATGCTTCAACAGTTGTGTGAAATTTGGGACAGAAGCACTAATTATTAAAGAAACATTTCACATGTTCAGGAACGTGGTAAGAAATAACACAGAGCTCTGCAAATCTGTACAGAGCAGAGTGAAATAAATAAATGGTGACAATAAACCATCATATTAACCTCTTTTTAATTTAAAACTGACCCCCCACTATCACTTCAAGACAAGTCTCAACAAAAAGAGACAATTACCATAGCTGAAAAGGACATTGTGCTCCCTTAATAGCTGCAATGAAATTCACTTTTAGGAACCACAGCTTTATCACCTGGATGTTTTCTGGAAGTGTATTTGTCATTTAGGGCGACTACCTGACAGGTTATATGAACTGTGAAAAGCAAAGTAGTTTTTATTTTTCTGACACACACCTACTACTGAATGATGTCATAGGAGTACAATATGTCAGCTCATCCTGGTATATAAAGGCAGTTAGCAGAATTTGAGGTATATTCTTATAAGTGCTCTCTCTCTCAGGACTTCTCTCCAGGCACTGTGGTAGCCCCTTGCTCTGTGGGATGCTCAATCATAAATAAGAAAGAAAATAAAACCAGTAAATGATACTTAAAACAGTATTAGAGATAGAGTGGAGTGAGATGCTTGCCAAGTAGGGGAAAAAAAATCAATATTATTTAACACATTTCTAGATTGCCAACCACCACAGCACACAGGAGCTTACAACAATAAAAATACTATTTCAATACAGTACCAACAGCGAGCGGCAACAGAATCGATCAAAACCTAAGTGAAATGCATGAGGCTTGGTTCCAGCTGAGAAAGCTCTCCTGTCCTCCCAGAGCAGCCTGCATAAAGGAGAGTGGGCTCTGGCTAGAAATTCTCATGGTTACAGCAAAACTAAGGAAAGCCAGGCTACAGCCAAGGTTTAGTATCAATTGTTAATGCTGAGGAGAAAAAATGTGACTAAGTGGAAGAAAAAATAACTAAATGTACAGTATTTCAAAATGGCTCAAAGATAACAAGAAATGGAAATGCACCCCATTATTGTTTTTCAAAGGCCTCTCTGAATTCATCACAAGACCCCACATTTAGAGACAGAAATACATATACAAGTCAGGGACAGTCACAAGAGATTTTCTTCCAGGAAGGCAAGCCTAAAGCATTCCGTGGAAAAGCCTATTGACATCAAAGATCTTGCTGTACCACTTTACTCTGCCTAAGGACTCACTTAGAGCAATGAGTATTTCCTATATTTACAACTGAATTTTAAGTGATGAATTACTTTCTTCCAAGTGTTCATTCATTAGTAAATGAGAAGTAAGAAAAAAAAAAAGTTATTGAATGCCTTTTCATACAGTGCTTTATCTGACTGGGAAATTACTTTTGTTTCAGGGTAAATATAGCATTTTACATATACAGTTGGTATCCCCCACAAAAAATACATGTCCACATTGCTGTGACTCTTAGCAGCTCTGAGCATGGGAGGAGAAGGGGGAGGGAGCCTCAACCTTCTGTTTTAGATAAGGGCTTATGAGGTTTTCCCAGATATCTCTGCTAGGAAATGATGTTCAGACAAATTCTGAGGTCTTTTTCCAGACAGCTGAGAGGCAAGCCTGAGCTACTGAGTCAATTTGGGTGTCCAGAAATTCAACCCCCAGTGCACGTGCACATCAACTCCACGAGCAGCAGTGCCACAAAACCTAGCAAACAACATCCAGAAGTGTGTGCTGATATTCCCATGAGTCCAGAGACCTGTGAGGGAACATGCAAATGCTACATAATGCACAATGAAATTCCAAAAAAATCCTGCAGAGGAGCCTGCAGACATGACCTGTGCATTCCAGCTGTTGCCTGTGCTGCCAGAGGCTCTGCTGCTCTCCTCTCTGGCTCCTGATGGTTGCAGGACAAACAAATCTCCTAATGAGCCCAGAGCCCCACGGTGCAGAGAAGTGCAGGAGTGCCCCAGCATCGCCTCAGAACAGCCAAGGCAAAGCTCTGCACAGGACTGATACCCCAGCAAGAGTAAGGAGAGCGGCAGAGGAGGAAGGCTCAGCCTGGGGAATCTGCAGGTGGAGGTTCACAAACCAGAAAACTGAAACCCAGGCAAAAAGGGCTCTGGCCCCATTTTACCAAGTCACAGCACTGTTTTAATCAAAGTTCAGCTCCTCAGCTCAGTATCTGGTTCCCTGGATGAAATGTGGTGCTTTCAGCCCTCAAGTTAAACAAGAGATGATGAATTTTAGTGTTAGGCCTGGCAGTGTGACACCACTCAGGGCAGTGACATCTTCCCACAGCCCACATCCTGGCTCTGCAATGTGCAGAAGCAGAACATCTCACATTCCAGACCTCTAACTGGCCTCATGCCTTTTCCAGTTAGGCAGTCTTTATTAATACAAAGAAACATATGAGCCAAATGCTTTTATTGCTTTCCTAATCACCTTTATTGATATTTGCATGGAACCTAACTATTTTCTCAGTCCATCTGTTCCTGCTGCTCATTTATAATGTGAACTCTTAATTCTGCCTTGTTAAAACTGGCTCATATGGAGGTAATTATGTCAGCAAAAACAAAGGATCATGATTTCTAGAGGAGAATGGGAAGCAGAAGCTACTAGGCTTGCTATTAATGTCATTTCTAATAATCCTTAAATAGAACTGCTTGTACATACAGACCTTTTCTAGATGTATCGACTGCATTAAAAAGTCAAATAAATGTTATGTTAAACTAAAAAGCCAATCTCTTTTAAAAAGAGTAAAATATTTTCTATTTTAACCTTTCTTGAATGCAATCAGAGCAATAAGCAGTAAGACCTAAGGTGTTTAGAAGACATCAAGCTAGTTTCACTGCCTATGTGTGGATTTCACAAGAGCCACAGAGACATCAGCCTCCTCATTTAGGTACTAAAAATATAAATACAGTAACCAGAGCTCTTCACAGGTACTGTCTCTGCAGAGCTACAAGAGTTCCTATGTGATGCCACTTATAAACTGACTGGGCACAAACAGAAGGTCCCATTCCTTTGGTGACTGGCCCCATCTATTTAAATATTATCAAAATCTGTGCCCTTGTCCTGCAAAGTTTTTGCCAGCATATCTTTAAAAATACCAATGGGTAGCACAGCACAGCTGGTGTTTCTCCAGCCCTTGGTCTGCCCTGGCACAAACAGCTGCAATTACAGCTCAGGTGCACTCCCACACTCAGGGGACAGGGAGGACATTGGGGGTCAGGCACGAGGTAACGTGGAAGGAGCACAAGGTTTGACTTTGCCCCAGCTGGGATGATGAATGGCACAGGAGACCTGAGAGCTCTGCCCACCCCAACCCAGCCTCAAGGTGGTCAGAACAGCTCTGCCTGGGGAGTCCAGACTATCATTTGTCCAGATTTCATTTCTGCCTCAACAGCAAGATGGAATTTGCTTTCTCTTGAAGCTAAATGGATTTTATTACAACTCTGACTGTAGGACACAGCTGGGAATCCTTTTCCCTCTATGCAGAACCCATGGATAAGAGGGTGCTTTTCTAAGTCTGGTAGCTTTTGTGGAAGTGTTTAATTACACTAGCAAAGCAAGAATAATTTTTCACAGGATGAATTATATCTCCTCTATAGCACCATGGGAGCAGCCCACTAAAACACCTGTAATGTAGACTATTGATCACATGCTTCATTGTGCCACAGTGAACCTGAGATTCAAGCTTGCCTCATGCATCCTAATCCATATGCCCAATTTTATTTTTGAAATAAATATATATGAGAAAGACCTGAAAATTCCCTGAGCTCACATCAAGCCTATTCAAGAATCTATTGAATTAATTGTAGTTCATTTTTCACTAGGAAAATAAAATGGTATGTGTAAGACATTCACTACTTCATTAGCAACTTTCACATATTTCTAGTTTGAAACTCATTTCAATTTGCCAAGATAAATGCCTTGATTTTTCCTCTCTGCTTAGTAACAGCATGCAGGATAATAGAAGCTGGGAAAGGCAGCATTTTTCTTTAAGCAAATTCTACTCAGCAGGATCCAAAACCTTAACTGGAGAAAATCACCATAATTTGTTGAACATTAAATGCTCAAGAAACACTCAGAGCCTCACCTTTCTGAGAAGTTCTGAAAAAAAAAAAAAATCCTGTACTTTTTTTTTATTAGTGTGTTAGCCTGCAGAAGTTAAATTTGATTAGAGTAGTCAATAATGCTTGGAAATGGTGATACATAACCCCAAAGAGCTCTTTCCTAGAAAACTGAGGATGTAATGAATGAACCAGGCAGAGCCGCAATGCAGAGCCTCTCCCAACAGCCAGACCTGAGAACTTCCCTACCCATTCTCTGAACAGCAGCTGTGATTTCTTTTACTAATTACAATTCACTCCCATCTCCCCCCACCCCAAACTAATTTTAACATAACTTCTTGTTAATTAACTGCGTTAATTGCTAATGCTTCTTGGCAAATTCAGCAGGTTTCTGCAAGCACTGGCTCTAATATCTATGTCTAAATGCACAGTCATCCTGATAAAATTAATAAAAATCCCTCCCTCCAGTCTTTACATACTTTTAATTCAAAAATCTATCTTCTTCTCTGTACCTAAAGTCTGGCTGTGAAGTCCCAGAAAATTCTGAGGAAATCACTGCTGAATACACTATAAGCCAGAAACTAAATGAGCACACCCCATGCTATAAACCTCTGTTCCTCAGGATATTTTCTCCTGAGGGTCTCTGGATAAGCTGTACTTACTAATTTCTGAATTTATTAGGGGAAGAAAAATAACATGCAAGTGCAAACTAATTTCAATCAGCCCTGCAAATACATTATTAAGTGCTGAATCTTCTCTGAGATTTGGAATTTAATGAATTAAGGAGTCTAAGTCACCTGTAATGGCATGGAGCTGAATTTAGCCACAGCCATTATTGAGTCAATGGAAGCCACTGGGACTTAGCTTCATTGAAGCTGTTTATTTATTTAGGCTTTAAATTATTTATTTACCCAGGCACCAAGCTAACTATGGATTGCAAAATGCTGGCTTTTATGATTTTAAATTAGTTTTTAAACACTTCTCTGTACATTACAGCAATGCAGCCAAAGGATGTCATCACAGTGATGTTTTAAGATCCTAAGATCTTTAGGATTTTAGAGAAGGGAATCTTGCATCATGTCCCCTTTGATTAGCCAGGATCTCCCACCCCAAGGACACAACACCTTGCACTGAGAATGAGCAGTGGATACCCTTTACAAAGAAATGCATATTGAAAACAGTTGCAGAATGTTACTGCACAGCTCAATATTCAGGTTCTGTGCTTTGAAGGAACGTAAAGAAAATAAAATCAGTAGACAGCAGCATCCCCTCCACTCTTGTCTTACCCTCCTTCCTTGTTCACTTTGCACACAATCTGGAGCAGGACAAAGGGCTTTTAGGAAATTACTTCCTAGAGAAGAACATGCTTCCCTGCCATACTGTTCACTGCAGGGATGATCCTGCAGTACCTAGAAACAAGTGACCTCCCTCAGAAGTGTGGAAATCACTCCAAGCTGTGATTCCAATTTGTGCTAATAGGTATATCCAGGGGAAGCCATTCCCCCTTGCCTCCTTGCTGCTGTTCTCAGAAGAGGACCACTTCCAGCGTGTTCTGCCATGAGGTTTGTTAACCACAGCTCTGCAACAAGACTGGTGAGAAGAGAGAGAAAAAAAGGGGCTTGAAAGCATTTGAAAGCAATTTTGGAATGAATTCTGCAGCCACATAATAACTGCACTGGGCCCTGGGAAATAGGAGCTGCCAACTCAACTAACAGGTAACTGAGTAAACAGGGGAGTGAAACTGCTGGAAAATAACTGCTAATAGGGCTGGGAAGAAAAGTGCCAACTTCATCTGTACCAGGACTCACATCCATAGCAACACATCTGCCTGACCTGCAGCAGAACAAGAAATCCACAAGTCTTAGTCCATAGGGTAATGAAAAGCTCTAAAAGCAGTAAAATTTTCAATCCCTCATTACAAAGTGACAAATGTTACCATGTCAGAAAGGTGTCATCACTAATTTGTTTCTGCACCTCTTTGATGAGACATGTTGTGATTTTAATGTATGTCTAAAAAATACACCATGCTTGCCCTCTCTATTCCATCTTTAAAACCAGTTTTCATGATTTTGTGTACTGTTTAAGTTTTTCTCAGTGGAGTTCAGAAACACTGCTGAAGCTTTTCCCTCTCAAATCCAGCATGAACCCTTCTTTCAAAGCTTTTCAGAGCTGAGAGATCACAACTTCAGAAGAGAAAGGACTGAACGAGCACTAACACAAGAGGAAGAAGAAACTGGGGAATAAAATCCACCCTGATTCAAGATTGTCTTCTGAAAAATCTTCTTCACAGCTCATCAGTCCAGAACCCTGCCAAGCTTATTCATTCTCTTAGATCCTAATCTCCAGCACTGGGAAGAGTAGCCAAATATATCAGCAAACCAAAATTAAGTGTGAGTGAAAGCAGCAGAGTACCCAGAAGCAGCTCACAGAATGGATCCTCACCACGAACACGAACAGCAGCAGTTGGGCTCTGCCAGAAGTGTCACAGCCTGTGACTCCTGCCAGATTCCCTGCACAATTTTAATGTACAGCCAGAGAAAATTCCATGCCATTTCACATTACAGGAGAGCTCTCAAGCTTTAGGTACAATGTTATATTAACTTAATAAGCTTCAATATATGTATTTCCACAGTGGAATTTCCTCTGTACCAAAACTCTAATAAATGTACCAGTCTTCAAAACCCAGGTGGATTTTGGTCTAGTTACCATTTATACTGAACTATTTTTTTTTGCCTAAGATATTTCATGCACTCATTTTTGTTATTTTTCCTTTTAGCTACTTCCAAGAAGACAGAAATTCAGCCCCTAACAGTAATAAGGAGTCTCTCCAAGGGTTCCACTTACACCTGCACAAAAAGTACCAAATTAAAGTCAATGCATCCAGCTAAACTGCACATATTGTGTGAGATCTCTTGAATTTAACTACACATGATTAAGCATCTGACATATAATAAAACATCTTAGCTTACAAACAGTGTGCTGATTTACTGCTACACTGCCCCTCATCTACTTGCAGGAATACTTTAATTTATTATAGAATCATAGAATGGTTTGGGTTGGAAGGGACTTTCAAGATCATCTCATTCCAACCCCCTGCCATTGTTTCTGTAGGAACTTTCTCAGACTGACAGAATTTGGCTTTCACTTCTTAAAAAAAAATAATCAACAACAACAACAAAAACCACAAACAAAGAAAAAAACCCAAACCCAACAAAAACCTGCAATCTAAATATGTCAATGCATCTGGTAAACAGCTCACATGATGGCCATTAAAATCTATCACTGGAATACTGCTGAAAACCATTTCAATATAAACTTTTGATACATTATGCTGTCTAGAGTTTTATTCCACCATGGCAGCATACACTATCACACAATTTAAGGAAATACAGCAAAGGATATTAAATACAGCAGCATTGATCAGACAGTTCTGCCTGTGAAAAAAAGGACCATAAAACTGAAATATGTAAACATTACTTCATTCTGATGGCCAGACTAGGGCCACAGAGCAAACCAACAAAGGGAAATCATACTTATGTGCATCTAAATATGGGGACTATCAGATGATCAATAGTTACTTGCTTGCTATTTTTCTGTCTAAAGAATCATAACACAGCAATGGCTGCAGCAAAAGAATCACAGCTTCATAAATTTTCCTAAAAAAAAGGCATTTTTCATTTATGAGCAATGCCTCAAGGCTGATGGTGATTCATCCTTAAATGTCCATCTGATCCCAAAAGAGGGGCTGCATCTGTCCCAACCAAGGCACTCATGAGCCTCTTCCAAACCAAGCAAGGCACAGAGCAGGTGAAAGGAGGTCCCTTCAACAGCTGCTCAAGTCCCTGCTCTGCTGTAACTTGATGGTGCTGAGAGCCACGT
Source organism: Notiomystis cincta (assembly GCA_013398075.1). NCBI lineage: Eukaryota > Metazoa > Chordata > Aves > Passeriformes > Notiomystidae > Notiomystis > Notiomystis cincta. Next base: position 32,471 of record VZRX01002115.1, read on the forward strand.
GCAGAAGACCAAAGTCCACCAAATTCTTTACATGCAGTTCACTGAAAAGCTTCAAAAAGAGACATGTTTGGATATTGCAGGAAAAAATCCATAGTTTTCTAAAATTACAGCTTGCTTATCAGTTCTCCACAGCAGGGAAACACACAGGGGACCTGTGGATTTGAAAAGATTAACACATGATCTGGAAAATGATTGACTAGCATAGGGATGGAGCTTGCTGACAACAGAAAATCATTCAGAATAAGCAAAATCAAAAGTTTACTGCAAAAAAATTGCAGCCTCGCACAAGGCGCCCAAGTGATGGGGAGATAAAATGGGAGCCCCAACTGCAGTGCTGGGGGGGAGGAGATAAAAATCTGGGAGTGAAATTACACCCAAGGTGAAGGAAGAGGTGGGGGAAGGTGCTTTAAGATTTAGTTTTTATTTCTCATTATCCTACTCTGATTTGATTGGTAATAAATGACATTTTTCCCCCCAGTTGATCCAGTTTGGCCCATAACAGTAAGTGGTGAGTGATCCTCCCTGCCCTTTTCTCACCTCATGAGCCTTTCATTGCCTTTTCTCTCCCTGTCCAGCTCAGAAGGGCAGTGACAAAGTGGCTTTGTGGGCACCTGATGTCCAGCCAAGGTCAGCCCAGCTGGAAAAAGCACCCAAGGGATGGGTGAAGAAAGAGCAGCTGGAATGAGAAGGGAAGAGGGCAGGCCTGAAGTCCAGGGGCAGCACTGACAGCTTCTTACTCATCACCACTCTGCAAAGCAATCTCAGCTACGTGGCCAACAGCTCTGAGAGAACCACAGCAAATGGGACTGCTCAGCAGACAGCACTAAAGAATTACTATTGTGAGACAATAACAAAGAGAGCAGAAAAAAAAACCAAAACCAAACCACAAACAAACAAAACCAAACCAAACCAAAAAACCAAAACCTAAAAAAATCCCCAAAAGGTATGACCAAAAAAAAAAAAAAAGAAAACCAAACAAACCCCCCAAAAATCCACAGCACTTTCAACATGAGAGAAAAACAGGCATTTTGATTCTATAGCTGGTAAAACAGGATCTGATACAGATGTATAAAATCACGAATTATAAAATAAGGATGATGAGGGAGTAATTCTTCCACAGCTCCACATGACACAACTGGGACACGAATAAAGTTATCAAGTGACAAATGCAAAGCAAACCCTTGAAAACACATCTCAGACAGCACAGATGAGCTGTGGGACTTTCCCACCACCAAATGCTCTAGGGGCCATGAGTCCAGCAGCCCACAAAGACATCAATCTCACTTCTGCAGCATCACACCATTAGCAGCAATTAAGCTGCAGATGAGAAAGTCCTGAACCTGCTTGTTCCCAGAAGCTGGGAATGTAAATCCTGGCCATGTATTTATGGGAAGGATCACGTGGCATTGCCCCTGCTCCTCACACTCCCTTTTGAGCTACCAGCTGGATCAGAAGACAACTTGTGCCATCAGAGCTCATAAATGTGTGTCCTCCTCCTGCAGGGCTGCTCCTGTGGGCAGGGGGATGAGCCTCCCCAAAGGTGACCTGGAGCATCCCAAGGGGAGCACAATTTAACTGGGAAGTTGCAAGGACACATCACACAACCCCATCCTCCTCCTGCTCCCTGCTTCTGTCTGCAAAGCAGAGTCTGATTTTGATGTACTGAGTAGTTGCCTCACAGTTCCTCCTACTTTAAGTACTCCAGTGCTGTGTGATCCTTTCCCTTTCCTATTCAATTTACTGAGCCTCTGATACCACAGATACATCTTCCTGCTCCTGGGGAACTCCAAGCGGTCATTTCTTTCCCAAGAGAATATTTAAAGGCAGAGATGTGGTTTACAATACCAAATTGTCTGATGTTTACAATCTGTTTCTGTGTAAAGGTGACCATTTTTCCAAGGAATATTAAAGGAGAAATACAACAGATAGAAAGAGCTGGATAAACAGTCTCCTCTCCCAACCTAAAATCTACAGTATTTTACACAAAAGTAATTTTAACTGAAAGGAAAATCTAAGTGGTCATTCATCACTGGGAAGAAATGCTGTTATGAGTCTCCAAGTCTAAGAGCTGAAGCTGTGAGAGACTTAGATCACTGTTCCCAACAAGTAGAAAATACTTTTTTTTTAAGTACTGATATAAAATTCTGCTGCTTGGTACTTCCATTATGATAAGTTTCAAGAAAATTTTAAACCTGTGATACATATTTAATAACATGGATACCTTACACATCATTAACTTCTGCTGACACTTTATCTTTTCCCCTCTTTTCCTTTAATAATATTTAAATTACAGAAGATGCTTTTAAAGAATCATTTCCCAGACCTTAGAGTACTACTGCTAATGCCTAATAGGTCTGCCAGCACTATTCTAAGGAGATTTGGGGGATGATTCCTACTACTGCAGTTGAGTTTAGACATTTGAACAATTTGTAGGTAATTTGTAGGCAACTACTTCAGAAAGATGACAATTAAAAGACAGTTACTTGGAGAATGCTCAATTTCCCATTATTTTCTTTTTTTCTTCTCTTTGTAATCAATATGCAAATTTAGGCATTTAAAACCAGATGAGAATTAGAGAAAAATGGTACATGTATAAATAAAACAGGCACTGTGATTACACTCCCTTTTTAGTAAATGCCTTTAAAATAAATAAATGCCTATAAAATGCAGTGTTATAATTTGTCTACAGTTTTGTCAGCATCATAATGGAAATAAATCTTCCAAGGGGATCTGAATTTTACAAGGAGAGTAATGGTTAGTAATGGGCATGGTTAGAGATTAAATAATGACAAGGGCAGATGGTTGGGCAGGGGAAAAAAGGCAAGAAGCTTGATGTAACAAAGGTAATGGACATTGCCTAAAAATCCAGAAACAAAGGGACTATGAAAAAATCCAAGTGTATGTAGAATAGTCTGTTCCAAACTATGAGATGAGAAAAAAATTTAGAAAGCCAAGCAAATATAATTTATATGGCAGTAAAATGAAAATGAGGAACACCAGAGGCAGACCCAAAGCTTCCATCTGATGATTCAAGCTGACATCGTGTTTGTGAGTCCAAGACCACTATGAAAGAATTCCAATAAGTGTTTAAGAGATGAATTAGAAATATCTCCACCTAGTAACACAGAAAACTTATTTCTAATCACATAAAACACTCTGCTGTTCAACACATCCAGTACCAGTTTATTTTTATAATAAGGTTGACTATCTTAAAACATGGATAAGAAAAAATATGTATTTTTGAAGTATGCATTATCCATTACTTCAACAATTCTGAATACAGCTTCCAACTTCAACAGTTACTTGTTTCCACACTTTTTTTAATATAATTTCAGAATTCATTTTATCAGCAGTCTTCAATATGAGGACATCAATCAAGATGCAATTTTCATTGGAACCATAAGAATTATGTACTAAAGGACTTGAGGAAGAGGCACTCCAGTGCAGCAGACAAGAAAAAGGTAATGTCTCTCAGAAGACTTAAAAAGCACCTACAGGTCTATAATAAAATTGATGACTTCAAGAGTTTTTATACTGCTGAAAGATTTTAAACCACAAGTTCTAAAGTTTTATGCATACATTGTGTGGCAGGAGGTGAAATGCACTTGCCAGCTCTCCTGGGTTTATAGTCTCACAAATGCAAACCAACCAGCTCAGAGGAGACTGCTTGGAAGGATGGGTACCAAACATTTACATCCTAATAAAAAGGGGAAAGTCTCTTATATCTGATTATCAAAAGTAATGAGCTAAAACAAAAATAAAGTTTAAAAAAAGGCTGTCAAATCACCTCTAGGTGCAGTTTCCCTTAACTGCATAATCTGATCATAAGGACCAAGCCACTTCTCAGTTACAAAGGTGAAGAAAAGCCCTGATGTAGAAGAGATTGATTGATTGATTGATTGATTGATTGATTGATTGATTGATTGATTGATTGATTGATTGATTGATTGATTGATTGATTGATTGATTGATTGGAGTTTATGCTATTCAAAAAGGGACATTTGTAAGTAATGTCCCTGCTGCTTGGAAAATGTCAGAAAGTGCAAATTCTCCATTTCAAAACAGCTGTAAAGAGGCACATTTAAAAAGTCAAATCTTCTCTCAAGAGAGGCAGTGCTGTGAGACATTTTAAACATTTACAGAGAGCAGAGCTTTCCACAGCAACCAAATTGTGCCAGTTAATGAAGAAATCCTCAAAATCCCAAACATTATTTGAAAAGGACTGCAGTTTTCAGTTTAATCAAGTTATAGTTTGCAGCTGCTTTGGAGTCAATGTCCGGAATTTCATAAACCATAATTTCAGAGAAAACAGTGTAAGACTGTAATAATTTTAAATTTTAATTAAGAAAAAGTACTAAAAATACATTTTTCTCTAAATCCAGGAAACTTCCATTATATGACCTGATGGCCAGGCCATCTTAACATATGACATTAAAGGTGAAATCCTTCTCGGCACTCACCCAAAAATCAAATTCTTAACAATTAAACTAAAACCAGGACTTGATCTCTGAGAACTTAAACCACACCATGGGATGGAAGACATGTTCCAGTACAGGGAAACATTCAGCACCTGAGGAAGCACCGAGAAATACACTGTCCAGCATTCAAATGGAAATTAAAATTGCTTCAGGAAAATAATTCTGGGGTTTTATTCATATGCAGAAGGGTGGACTGAAAGCTCAGCAGCATCAGTTGCTGCATTTTGCAAAGATGAAAAGGAGCAGCAGAGTAAAGTTCCCCTTCACCACAGCTACATTTGAGTGTCTCCCAGGAGTACAAATATTCAGTAATTAAGAGGGTCTAATCAGCTCCCAGGACCCACCTCACCATTTCATTTTCTTCAGACTGCCAATAAAGATGCCAATTACAGCTAAATATAACAGAACAAGATATGCTCTTGTGAAGTACAAAGAAAGATCACATCTCATTTCAAATTGGTCATCAAACAGCTAATAAATTGTAATGGGCTTTCATTGCTTTGATTTTGAATACAAGAGAGTAAACTGCAGAAAAAAGCTTCCAGTGCAGTTGTATCACAACTCAGCCAACTCTGCCAGGTTTGGGAATGTTATAAATATGTTATTTTTTCATAGAATCAGAGAATCATGAAGGTTGGAAAAGACCCCTAAGATCAACTATTAACACAACACTGCCAGGTTCACCACTAAACCCTGTCCTAAACTCCAAACTGTGATTTATATTTGAAGAGATACATATGCTGAATTTCCTAACTCTCCCCAAAATATCAGCAGTAGGGTTGATAACCCACACCATCCTAAATGAAACTGTGAAAACTGAAGTAAAATGATAACAGCATTTCAATTTTGCTCCTTCAATTATCCTGGTCTGTTCTGAAAAAAAAAAAAAAAATACACACACACACATTTTACCTGCTCTACTTATTGCCAAAAGTAACCCATCTCTACACACTGGGCAATTAAATATTGAATATAACAGGTACTGACACTGTTAGAGCTTTCTCCCCCCAAGCTGAGTAGTAATGTGCAGAGCCTGCAATTTTATTTTTACAGAGGAAGTCATATACCCCTTAAGGCTGCCACAGCACAGCTGCTAATTCTGAATACCTCTCTTACATCTGGATCTGGAAACTCCAAATGGGGATGAATAAACAAGGTAGGTGGTGGATTTTTAAAAGGCAAGTGAAACAAAAATAGAAGGATCTTTTTATAGTAAGAAAAGCCTGGGGGAGATCTCACCACCTCTTCTCTCTGCTGAAAAATGCTATTTGCTTTTTAATTAAAGCTTCTTCAGTCTCTTTTTGCGGCCCAGTTTTCTCTGAGCACCAGCACGTCTGAGGAGATGAAAAATGCACTGAGTAATGAATTTTAGATTTGGAAGAAGTCAGCTCTAGAAATAAAAAAGGCCTCCATATAGCCAAGATTTGAAGGTGATTTAATGGCTGACTCGGCTCATTATAATTATCATTATTCACGTTGTGGTGCCCCCCAGAGGCTCCGTGTTAGGTACAGTACCAATAATCCAATTTCAACAATAAATCTGTTTGCAAAACTGGCCAGGGGTTTAAGGGACCAGGCAGACTCCAAGAAGAGGAGGAGCAGGGGCATGGCAGGAGGTGGAAATGAAACTCCAGCAGACAACCACCAAACTTTGGGGTTTGCTTGTGACAGGACAGCAAACACTTAAAGGGAAAATAACCCAGCACAGGTCACTGTCCCTGAGCAACGGAGAGAGGACCCTGAGAGGGACAAATATTGCAGCAAGACACCCAGGACAGAAGGGGATGCACCCATCTCCTTCTCCTGGGCCATGAACCTTCTCATTGAAATAGGAATGGCAGGAAGAGCACAGAAGGAAGGAAGTGCAGTGTACACTGGCAAGCTGAGGGGACAGGATGAGTAGTTGGGGCCCAGAGGGAATAAAACCATCCTGGAAGGCACCAGGAGCAGGGGAGGCTGCTGTGGAGCAGAAGTGAAAGGTTGGTATTAAACTGCCAGTCAGAGATGTGGATAATTTATAACAAATCAAAACAATGAAGGCTGCATGATAATGTTGGTGTAATGGAATGGCAAAAGGCAACTTGGTGCTTCAAGTGATTATCTTTAAGCTTTTAATTTTAGATTATTCCTTGCCAAGGAATTCCTTGTATTAGGCTTTTTTCATAATGAATTTAGCAAAATTCTGTGTGGACAGCTGCCCACCACCTTTCTTACACAAGAAAAAACACTCTTTACATAACTCTCCAAACTAATAATTACAATAATTATGTAGAAACTCTGGTTAGACATGCCCAAACAAGATCAGAGTTGCAGGATGGAGAACAGCTTGAAAATGTGTGTATAGAGGAGGGGGAAGAGTCAAGTTATTGTCAGCAAGAAGTGTTTTTTCTGATGTCTCAGATTCTCCAGGCCATATCCTTACTCTGCCAATCACAGAGCTCATGTAAACTTCTCACCAAAATTTAAATTCAATGTCACTGACATGCAACTCAATTTTGCTAAATTGATAAAAATCCGACCCTAATTACAACAACAGCAAAAAATAAGCCAGTACTTTTCTATGATGCTGTGGCTATGCCCTGGGAGCTCTGTAAGGTTTACTTATGTTTAGTAGTTATCCTCAAACTCTCTTCAAAGAATATTCACATCTGTGATGATAAAAACTATCAAGTTGTTTTGACTTGTGTGTTCATCAGATCCAACCAAAGGAAACAATAATATCACTAAAATAATCCAAATTATTACACCCAAAACCATGCTGTTTTACAAGTGCCTTGGGGCTCGACTGTGGGACTGTAAAGCAAAATATTCTGTATTTGCCATAAGAACCTAAACTCAGCAGCAGTTACATTAATGAACATTTTCTGCTTCATTTCCTTTGACTTTTTTATCACTGCTCATCATTCACAAGGTTTTTTCAGTCCATACTTGTGCAATCAGAAGGTTATCAAGCACCAAAAATCTTTACCCATTTCACCAGCCCATCCTCTGTGTTATTACAGACAGGTGTCCATTTATTCTCATAGGCACAGCACTTCTGGTTAAATAAAACATAACTGCCACTAATTCCCAGTCAGCCCTGTAAGGACACAGGGTCAATTATTTCATCCTTGGAAATTAAAGGCTGGAAACAGCCTACCAAATAACTAAAAGCCTAACAACAGGCTGCTTTTATTACACTTCATATCAATAACAGTTGTCAAAATGAAAAGAACCAAATTCAAGCTTCATTTGCTTCCTACAAGCCATTAGGAAATGTGTAAGTTTCTGTTTTGATATGTGAAAGAAGCCTTTATAGTCCCATAAATGTAAAAATAAAAGAGCTAATTTATGCACTCATCAACAATGGAGGATACAGCTTGACAAGTTTATATGCCTGAACACACACCCACCAATTAAAATGGTGAGGATGGGTGATCACACAGATTCCTGGTGTACCACACAGGGCAACCTCACGAGGCTGTCATGAAAATCAGATGATCTTCATCCTGGAGAAGGCATCTGCTCCATCTCCTTCTCCCATATGAGTGTCTTGCTACACCTGATCATTTCTGAGACACTTCTGTCTCGTTAGATCTCAGAGGCCTCCACAGTGAAGCCACCACGGCCTCCCAAGACAACCTCTTCCCATCACTTGGTGGGGTTTTTGGTTTTGGGTTTTTTTTTTCAAACACACTGTATAAAAAACCATTTTTCATAGAACTTTATTTCAACTTATTTTTTTTAACCAGAAAAACAAGAAATCTTTCTTTTTGTCCTTTCTGACAACAAAGGTGTTGTGGTTAACCCCAGCCAGCAACTCAGCCCCACACAGCTGCTCATTCACCCCCTCACTGGGATGTGGGGACAACTGGATGGGTAGAACTGAGAAAACTCATGGGCTGAGACAAAGACAGTTTAATAGGGAAAGCAAAAGCTGTGAACAGAAGTAAAGCAAACCAAGGAATTCATTCACCCCTCCCTGTGAGCAGGAAGGTGTTCAGGAGCCAGGCTCCATCCTGCAGAACGGTGACTTGGGCAGACAAACATCACCCCTTCCTCCTTCTTCCCCCAGATTTCACTGCTGGGCACAACCTGACAGGGTTTATGGAATATCCCTTAGGTCAGCTGTCCTGGCTGTGTCCCCTCCCAACTCCTGGGGCACCCCCAGCCTCCTCTGGCAGGGCAGAGGGAGGAGCAGAAAAGGCCCTGACGCTCTGTTGAGCAATAACTAAAACATCCTCACATTATCAACACTGCTTTCCTCATAAACACAAACCACCTGACAAGGCACTGTGAAGAAAATTAACTATCCCAGCCAAAATCAGGACAAGAAGTAACATATTAGAGGGTTGTCATGTACCTCCTGGTCCTCTGTCAAGTCAAGGAAAGACTCTCTGGTTCTTCTCTCAGATCACACTGTGCAGATGTCTTATGAAAACCATGACTGTTCTCTGAATTCTCTACATACACTGCTGGAAAGGCACCCCAGGGTATCAACAAAGGGTTCTCTCCTAAACTCAGGAGCTTGTCCTCGTTCCTATAAAAGTTCTTACATTTTTCAGTCCAGTTCTTCAAGTAATTTCTCTTCCAGCTTTCCTGCAGATGTATTAAGAATGTCTTCTAGTCCACCAACAGGGTTGGTAATGAAAATTCTCATCAGAAAATCTTTGCTGAGCTCCATTCCACACATCCTGCCAGTCTCACCAGCAAACCACTCTTAATTTTTCTACAGGTGGTTTTCCAAGGAGTTCTGCATTCCTGTAGAGAAGAGGAATCTAAACCACGTTATTTCAGCTTCAAATGTAATGAGAAGGAATGTTGAAAACTCCCCAAAATACAAACCTGGCTCTTCTCTCCCCTTAGGGATTGTCACTTCCTCCTGCAAAACCACACCTTTTTTTTTGTTTTTGACCACTTCCTGCTCATTAACTTTATTCTCTTGTTTGAGGGTACTAATACCTTTGATTAGTCTTTTTCAACTCAAAAGGATAACAACAATTTAAATCTGTATTACAGCTCCAAATTATGAGGTGGACATACCAATACATTAGAACTTTCATTTACTGTCAGTTTGATGAGCAGCACAGACACAAAATTCACCAGAAGTGCCAAAAACCAACTCCAAGTAGAACATTCAGCTGTTTGAAAGAGCAGAAACATGATACACATCATATTCTTTACATCCCAGCCATTGTAAATAGGCTGCTGACCACTTTAAAGTGTGAGTGCAGTGCTCATTCTTGGTGGACTCCTGGTTTATGCTCTGCCATGTGAGACTATTTCAAAGACAGTAATAAATGGCTGTGGGGAACATTGATATTTTGTGACTCAGGGTTTCTTGTCTGCCAATGGCTGCAGATTAAACTGGCTGAGTGTGCACTCAGTACCTTCCCAAACCCTCAGGTTGATATAGGTGTCATAAAGAATGAACACAACACACCAAACCTAAGCAAAGAATTCTTTTAAAAGATACAGACTTATATTCCTGAATGAACACCAGCAAAAACCAGCTACCTTATCTGAAAGCAAATATGCACCAGGACAGCTGCAAAGTATTCCTGAAATATTATTTCTTTTTAATGCCGTATTTTAATTGGATTCTTAGTAAGAAGTACCAAGTGTGTTTTAGCTGGTTGTTTTGAAAAAGAAAATCAAAGGGAATGAGAAGCAGGATTAGCACAAACAGGTAGACACATTCTAGTTCAAGAACTGGGATTTCCCAAGTGAGTGCAGTCTGCATTCACTGTAGAGAAAAATTAGCAGGAGAATATTAAGGAGAAATGGGGAATGTTGTTGCAGAACTATTTAAAAACTTGCTTGTACACCCATCATCTCTGTGAGCAGAGTTTTGTGTGAAGTTTTTTAGAAGTGCAGGGATTTTAGAAAGCTGAGAGATTTTAGAAAATGCAGACTCCTTTCTGAGGCAAAAATTCAGATGAAAGTGAGAAGAAAAGCATTTTTGTCCTGCATTTGTAAATTAGAATTCACACTTTTAAGAACTGAGCAAACGGGAATTTTTATGCTCTCACATCACAAGCACAGCACAGGTCTCCTCTAACACAGCTCACTCACTGGAGTTCTCACACCAAAAAGGAAAGGAAACTTCAGGGGTTTGTTCATGAATACTCAGTGAGGTGCTAAGAAAGTGAATCTTCAAGACAAGAGTTTTTGACAGAAAGCTGCTCAGCACAGCTTCCCACTGCATGGGCAGGACAGAGGAAGTCTGGGAGAAACAGTGAATATTGGTCCCCAGTTTGGGTCTTTCCATACTTTTTCCAGAGTGCTGAAGATCCCAGCAGTGGCTCTTAGAATTTCCACCTTACAACAGTAAGAAGTTACAAATATTCAAGTCAGATGTTAAGAAGACCTTTGATTTCCCTGCAATCACAACAAAAAGCCAAATTCATTAGCCAGAATTTCAGAGGTTAAAATTTTATCAGGGAAACTTGACAGGTTTGATAAAAAATTCAGAGATAACAATAGTGACCCATCTTTACACATCTTTCTGCTCCCAATTCTTTCCTTTTCCCAAGGCAAAAATTGCAGTAAAATAGAAGTAGCAATAGTTTAACACTGCAAGGCACAAATCCTTCCTTGGATTAGTGAAAAAGCAGTAATTTTAACAATCAGTACTTGCTTAGGATGACCTGTGATAGAGATGTGATTCTCAGGTGTGATGATGAATCTCATCAGGATGGATGAAAACAAAGACTTTATTGAGAAAAGATCTTTTTTTTCATCAAAAGGTTTGTGGTGAAAGAAAACAGGCCCAAAGAAAATAACTTTTAGCCCATCTGGTTTAAAGCATATGATTACAATGCTACTGTAACAAATCTTGCTCAGCTCCAAAACATTACACACTTCAGTACTTCTCCCTGTGCCACAGAAATTAGTTCCAGGGGAAAATCAACTGACACAAAGTGATTTTATAGCAGCGTGGCATTTATAAAAAATTAATGTTCTGCTAATTGATTGGCTGAGGGAAAACATGGAGCAGCCCAGCTGAGTTTGAGTTCGTGGCAATGCTTTAGAGTGGAAAAGGCAAAACTCTTTGTGGATCTGACTCAGATTTGCCCAAGAGCTTCAGGTTTCATAATAAAACAGGATTTAGTCAATCACATCATCTCCAAATTGAGTTGTCCCTTTCCAGTAACTTTTTTTAAAATATGTTTTATTATTTCAACTAAATTTGACAAAATGAGCAGAGTTCTTAAAGTATAACATTCTGAAGTACTTCTCAAAAAATCAGTGTTCTAGAGGTGAGGAACTTCAGCAGTTCTCAAAATAAGTTAAATGAAAGAAGAAAGCTGTTTTGGTTTGCCCTGGCCTGGTTTTCTGGTTCCAGTGTGGGCCTGGGGATGCACCTCAGCATCATTTGTGCAGAGCACTCTGGCAAAGTAAAGCAAAGCTAACAGGAATGCAAATAAAAGCTGTTGCTTGCTTATTGTTTTGTTTCTTAAAGTGGCTGAAACTGAAATGAGAGATATCAGAGTTGGTTCAGGTCTGAAAGATCAACTGAGAGTCCACAGCAACTTTTGTGTCCAGTTTCGTTCTTCCAGTCAAGGCACAAACACTAAAGAAAAGTGGGTTTTTTTCAATTAAAGGAAAAAATGCTCCCGTGTCATTTTCAAAAATCAGCATATCAACATCACAGAATGTTGAATCTTGCACTTTATAACCAACAGAAAAACTAGAGACAAGATGTGGGACTTAAAGCTTTTCCTCTGCTGGTTTTCAGGCAGCTGTCTCCTCCTGAGCTGAAATTAGAAATAACTAATACCTTCTGTTAGTTATCAATTTTAAATCTCATCCAGTCACTTGGGGAGTCTTTTTAAAAGCGTTTACTATCAATGCATTTTGCTGCAACTCTCTTTCATTTTTTTAAAGACCTAATTTGCATTTCCTTTATCATTTTAGCATGACAAAATCACATTTATTTAGACCCCTAGTGCCATGAAACACAATAAATACTTCAAAATAAATTTACTCTGCTAAGTTATTTTAATTAATGAACGCAATTTGGACAGTGTTTAAAGCAGTCCTAAAGAAAATACTTCAGCTGCTCATTACAGCAGCAGCCCACAATAAGCAGGCACATTTTCCTAAAATCAGAGCTTCAGTGAGCTCATATTTGCCAATATTCTGCCTCAGTTTGGGAGAGAAACCTTGCAGAACTTTTGGTTGATAATTTCCCCTCCAGGGTGATTGATGCTGACCTTTGTGCCAAGGTATGAGGTGCCATTTTCAGACCTGAGACTCCTTCCTTCAACATCCAGCACTAAGTTAATAATAATATTTTCATGAGAACTACACAGAGCATCCACAGCACCCTGTAATATCTCACATTTCCAGCTCCAGCTTTTTTTCCACCTTATGACATATTCTCAAGTCAACACTTTATGTTTTCCCTTTGCCTTTTTTCCCAAGAGGAATTCATGATGCTAATGATCACTTGGAAAATAAAACCCACATATATTAAGTGTTCTCTCATCCCACCAATAAAATGACAGCTCAGAGTCACTGGTTCAGCATCCTGGAAATCACTGAGGGATTATTCCATTGGCACTGTGTGGGTGTATTACACATTAGTAGACTTCAAGCAACACACATAATAGATTTAAACATAACAGAAGGTAATTCTTATCTCTGTTTTGTCTAAACAAACCAGTTGATCTGGGACAGCTGATGACTTCCAAACCTGCAGAGCAGACAAGGGCATTCTTATTTCAGGAGCTGAGAGGGCCAAGTGAACTGAAAAATTTGCAGAACTACATGTTTCCCCAGAAACAAATTGAATCATCAGCATAAGCACCCACCAGCATTGTTTAATCACCTCTTGAAATTTGTCATAACTAAAAATAATATTAAAAATTCATACTTTAGAAAACAAGTTGAAATTATACTTTCTTCTTCTAGTTCTTAGGAAAACTGATTTTCAAATTAGGAAGTAAATACCATTTTCTCTAAGTCCATGTCACCTTTCATACAAATGACACAATTTGCAACAGGTCTGCAAGGCTGGAGCACTGCAATAAAACTCCCCTGAGCCTTCCCTGAATACCTGGGGTATATCAGAAGTGTTAAAAACTGGACTGTTTCCTCAAGAAAACAGAATTTCTTTATCTTGTCCCTTTCTGACAACTTAGGCTGCAAAGAACACAGTGGCCTCTGCAATAATCCCTTTTTCTGTGCTATTCAAACCTGCCAAGGCAAATTCAGACTCGCTGCTTTCCCTCTGACACCCCAAACTGATAAATGGATTTGATTTTTTTCTACAATTTTTTAAAGCTGGGGTTGCATTTGGCACTTCCTTCAGACCCAGGGGCACTCAGAGCCACCCTCTCCCACCTGAGCTTGGCACAGAGCCCAAGGAGGAGGAGCTGGCAGAAGAGCTTTGGAAACACTGAATTAATGCATTACAGGAACCACCTGCTTTGTGTCTCCAAACCTCTCAGCTTAATCAGAGCCCAGGGCAACTCTGCTTAATGTCAAAATTATCCACTCCCTTTGCTACCAAAATCCTCAGTAAAATACATCAGTGGTCTGAAACCAATGAATAAAACCCATTTCTATTATTAATGTATATTTCATCCATTTCTATTGCCATCAACATTTGAGAACTTTTTATTTTTTTCCCCTTGCAAGAGCACACATTCCCTAGGAGTGCAAACACTGACAAATTTAAGGTAAAAAATAATGAAAAATAGATGAACACACAATATAATGGAACATCCACTTGGATGAGTACAAAAAGATTTATAATTTATTTATATTTTATGAGCAAGAAGATTTTTCTATTTGCTTTGGGAATCAGGAGAAGCACATACAATGCCTCCTAAAACCAGCACAAATGAAACATCAAGAGCCTGAACCAGCTCCCAAATTCCTACTCCATCCCCTGACTTTACAGTACATTGTTTTTACCTCTACTTATTCCAGGTAACCTCACTTTAAGCAGCTAAAACAAAACAGCACACACATGTTAACAAACTATGCATCTTCCAGTGCAATTATGAAGGATTTCTCAGACTCATTCCAAAGTGAAAATCTTATTACTATGGCTTCACAAAATTAATGTTAAAAGAAAAAAATTAACATGATAAAATACATGTTTAAATACATATTATTGTCTACTTTTTTTTTATTTCCCTCTTGATTGGCAGTGCTGCAGCCACACAGTTTGATGTGTTCAGGAAGAGCCCTCCCAGTGGTCTCCTGCAGGCATGAGGGTGCTGCAGCAGTGTGGGTAAATCCATCCTGCTGCACTGAAAGAAGTGCCAGGGGGTGATGGAAATCACAGGACCTGTCATAGCACAGTGATCTAAAGCTGATTTCATCAATATTTGGGCAATTTCAGATTTTCAAAAGCTTTCAGCAACTTCTGCAGACACTAACAGAGAACTTTGTACATGGGTTGTATTGAGTCCCTAACTGGTGGTGACACTGGAACAAATCTGGGAGTGATACTGTGCCTTCTGACAGTGGTGAAACTTTAAACCTGAAAACAAGAAAAACACACTTTTTTTACTGTTTGAAGAACCCCTCTTTTTTCTACACTGCCTGCTGAAGAAAGGCCAGACTTTGTGCAAAGCCTTCTGAGCAGAGCATCCAAGTAAAGCACAGGGGTGGAGGGACAATTCCCACTCAGGAACTGAACCTCAGAAAGCTCTCATGGGAAACAATTGGAAAGTGAATCCATCAAAGATACCCCTGGCAAGACCGAATTTCAAAGCCTCAGCTGTACACAGGGGCCATTAACCTCCAGTTCTGAAGGGAAACTCTGCCACGAAAACCATTTTATTTTCCTACACTGCCAAGCAGGCACAGACCACACACACAAGGATTAAAATATTGACAGTTCTATAAAGGATTCCAGCATTTAAAAATAAAAATTCATGAGTACAGGCTAGGATGGTTACTTGACATCAAAACAAAATCACCTCTGTTTTCTTTCCCATGTTGCAGTGTACATCAGCAACAATCAACAACGACCTCAAAAATTCAGCATTTTCACCTAATGTTCTGACCAAAACAAAGGAACTTCAGCCATTGCCTGAGATATTGTTGAAAGAAGTTTAAATGTACCTCAAAAACAACTGATGGATGGCTTTGTGAACTTCCATGATACTTAAAAAAGGATAGATCTCACTGGAATTCTTCTCTAAAGTAAGGGTTGCTTTGTGCAAGGGAATGGACTGATTGCTGACCATAATAGAGAGCAGAGTCTTTGTTTTTGTTTGGTTTTTTTCCTCTGAAAGCTTCTTGTTAAATTCCTTGTCTTGGATGAAATATTACTGTAGCAAATTGTGAAACTGTAAGAATATGCTGCAGTAGTAAGAGCCCAGTCTGCTGCAGGAGTTAGCAGGGAAAACAAGGGCAAATACAATTGCAAGGGCTGAAGTGAGACAGGACAAGACCCTCAGAATTTCTCGTGGAAATACCACCAATCTTCCTACAATATGAACTAGAAATTTTCTGTAAGTAGAATTTACATTTAATTTTAGGTCCTTTCCAAACCAAACCATTCCATGCCTCCCCAAGTCCATGGCATTGCAGGGTCCCTCTCCCAGCAGTGTCCATACACTGGACTCGGCTGCAGGTGCAGGTGACCAGAGGAGGTTACCACTCATTAACAGCCTGAATGAAATTAAGAAGTCTCCAAACAATTTGAAATGAGAGCAGGGAGGCTGTTGGTTTAACAGCTGCCTTTCTCTTAACTTTAAAAATGCAGGAGAAATGGAATGTTAAATTGAGCATTTTATATAATAAATGCCATTTTGTTGACCCCAGCTTCCTAAAGTCAGGCAGGTGCCTAGATTTATGCCCTGGACAAAACCACTACACTGAACTTCATTTGATTAATTTATTAAACTTGGCAAGACTGATGGAAAAAGATAGTAAAAACTGCCAAATGAGGCAGGATAAGCTAAAAGCTGAGGTTTGGGTACAATCACCTGCTGTTTCACTCCACAGGCAACATAAAGAATGGTACAGCTGGACCTCTTTGTGCCCTTTTCACCCTTCTGTCCCCTGCACAGCCACTCACGTGTGGTTTGTAAAATATTTCAGTAAGAACTGATTCTTGATACTATGCATATTTCCACTTTCAACTTCTATTTTGTCAACTCAGGTCCTAAAAGAGGAAGAATGGGGGAAAAAAAAAAAAAAAAGCAGGCATGGAAATTATTTTTAGTCTGGACAGAGAAAGCAGCAGTGCAGAGCAGATAAGCTCTGCTGGTATGTCATGTAAGAATATGGTGCAGACAGAAAAAATAAAATACACAGCCCAAAGAAATAGCTTTTGTGATAGTTTTGCAGCAGAGTTACAGCCTGCCCAGAGCCCACAAAAAAGCCCAAGACAGCACAAGTCAGAGCAGCTCAGTGTGCACCAGGACAAGATGCCTGAATGAGCATCCCTAAGAAAGAAGAGTTCACTCAAGTGTGAGACTACTTCTGGTTTTAATTCTGATTTTATTATAGGGCTCCTTTAGGACCTGTCTCTACAGATCTGTGTCCCATTTATGCACAGGGCAAAAGGAACCACACTGTCAAACAGGGATTTATAAACTAGGGAAGCAGAGGGAGATTTCCTAAAGGTCAATTTGCCTGCAAGATAAAGGCAAAAGCAATTTTTCCAATGAAATGAGGGAAGGGCTGCTCTGGCAGGGTAAGAGGTGGAGTGAGGGGCTGGCAGAACAGGGCTCTATTGCTCTGCTCCTGATTTCCTGGAACAGAATTTGGGAAGGTTTTGACAGAGTGTCAGAATTTTCCCTTTAGAAAATATCAGCAGAACCCCAGGAGGGCTCAAGGTCTGGATATTCTTAGTTTATCAGGGAGTTTGATCAAGGCACTGCACCCTGAAAGCTCTCTGATAATACTGGATTGATGCTGCACAATTATTAAATGAAAAATGCTGCATCATTAAGACTTGTCTCAATTTGAAGCACTTTGGAATTAAACAGGTGTGATTTTAATACACTTTCCATGGTATGGCTTGCACTAATCTGCCAGGTGTGCTTGACTGCCAGATTGGGTGAACAACTGGAATCCAGTAAAATAAACCTAAACTGAGTCTATCCTGTGGTATCTGTAATAGAGAAAATGCCTTTATTTCTCTTGCTTGCTTAGGCAGAACAGGAGCTACAGAAAATTAGAGGGATGGAACTACAAAAAAAACCACAAAGGAACTCGGCTCAGTGTGAGCATCACCTCACAATTTGTTTTTAATGATTGTTTTGTAAAAATGTTTTCACTGAAAATTACTTTCCTGAATGCAGTTTTACATTTCTTGCTTTCCTGTAACCACACAAGGAACTGCAACAAATACTGGTGCCCACTCACTCAGCCAGAATTAGTGGAAAGTTAAATATAAAGTACATAGTGAGCAGGGGAAAATGCAGCCAATCTCCTCTTCTGAAACAAGGCTCAATGACTCTAAATTGGAATGTAAAAGCAAAAGGAGTGGAAAATAAAACTGTTTCGAAAATAATCAAAATAAGTCATAACTATAAATGCATCATATTTGGGTTTTTAAAGAAAATATTTTTTTTTTTAGTTCTCTATGAACATAAACATGCATAATATTTCATTTAAATAGAGCAGNTGCAGCCAATCTCCTCTTCTGAAACAAGGCTCAATGACTCTAAATTGGAATGTAAAAGCAAAAGGAGTGGAAAATAAAACTGTTTCGAAAATAATCAAAATAAGTCATAACTATAAATGCATCATATTTGGGTTTTTAAAGAAAATATTTTTTTTTTAGTTCTCTATGAACATAAACATGCATAATATTTCATTTAAATAGAGCAGTTTTTAAAACACTTAAAGGATTACTGGAGGGAAAAAAAAGTCTTCAGGAAAAAAAAAGTCTCTCTTGGATTAAATGTTTGTTAATCAATTTGATTTGTATTTTCAAATGCACTTGTGCTAGCCATCATGTACAGATGCACTGCCAAACTGGAATAAGAAGTTGGTTAAATTCAAATGGATTCTTGCAATTAAGAGCAAAGAAAATTAATCAGTCCAATACATACAATCCCCAATATTGTTCCAAAATACAGAGATACAGATAACAAATTTCCACATTCTTCTCTTCCAAGCATTTTTTAACTCATGGAACTGAAATCCACAACTGAAAGTGGCCCATAAGGGAAACTGTCAACACATGAAAACTAATTTTCCATAATCACATCAGCAGGCAAATGCCACAGCATCTAACACCAAGAATAACCTGACATTTCTGAACCAAAATCAGATCACTGCTTGTTTTCCATCATCATCATCACCACTAAGTCCTGAGCACACGAGATGAGCTACACAGGGTATTCCTCAAGCATCACTGAGTTAAAATCCACTTCAAAGATTACAGTCAGGAAGTGTCCATCTTCCTAAGCACAAACTTCTTTTCAGGCTTCTCTGCATCACAGGAAAACTGAGAGCAAAGTTTGTACCTCGTGTCTCACTACAAAAATCTTAAAATATAATTTATAATTTGAAACTGCTAATTGTTCTTCTGGCAGGATTTTGTTAATGCTGATAAGTACAGTTAAAAGTCCTTCTTGTAAGCCTGAAAGATCTTGGGTGTTCCCCTGCCCAGAGATCAAGGGACAGGGCCAACATCATCAGCTGCTGCAGAATTTTACATTTCTGTTGAAATAAGCAAATATTGTTCTCCCCCAGAACAGAAAGAAATCTCTTAGAAATCTGCATCATAACTCAAACTCTCCTGGATCTGCTGCTGGTCACACTTTGGCTCAAAAGGAGCACTGTGCATTAAATTATATTAACAAGGTAAAATCTGGGCCTTCCAAAGCTGATTTGGAAGGGGTATTAAAGATTATCTCATTCCAGCCCCTGCCATGGCAGGGACACCTTCCACTGTCCCAGGTTGCTCCATCCCCACCCAGCCTGGCCTTGGACACTTCCAGGGTGGCACCAAAATGAAACCCAGGAGCAGCTGCTCCAAGTGCTGCCCTGGGCAGTGCCTGGGGAGAGCTGTGATTGGCTTTGACCTGAGAAAATAAATGAATTTTTTTAATTTCCTCCTTTTTTTTTGTCCCTTCAGAGCAGCTTTCAGGACCCAAGCATGACAGCATTTGGGAAACTGAAACTCACTGAGACATTTCTATCACACTTGATTTTACCAAACATTGTGATTCTATTATAATAAAAATATTGAATGAAACTGCTGAATGACCTGACTTAACAACAAGAGTTTCAGAAACATCTGGAATAGAATTGTTATTTGTCCCAAGTTCTTATCTTTCATTTTTAAATTGTTAAATTTAATCTGAAATGTAAGCAGACTGCTTTTTATTTGCCATTTTGTCAGGGATCTTAAACCCATGTAAATCAACCTCTTTTCTTCCAATTATTTACTCTCTCCTTAAAGAGTATTGTGATTTTTTCCTGCATTACAAATGATTTCAGATTTCATAACAACTGGAAACATTGAATTGAGGTTTTTTCCCTTCCAACTGTAACATCATACATTGTTGTCTGTGCAACTTTCCTGGTTTTCTACTCAGTATTTTTACTTGTTAAACCTTTTGGAGTGACTTTTGAGATTAAGCCCATACTGAGATGAGCTGGTTTTTCTAACAGCCTCTGTCACTGAAGAGAACAGCAAACATTTTCACCTCAGAGTCATTTGGAA
The DNA here is from genome assembly GCA_013398075.1 of Notiomystis cincta. Classification (NCBI taxonomy): domain Eukaryota; kingdom Metazoa; phylum Chordata; class Aves; order Passeriformes; family Notiomystidae; genus Notiomystis; species Notiomystis cincta. The sequence continues at coordinate 52,586 of VZRX01002115.1, forward strand.
CAATGGAATTTAAAAGCTACAAAACAATTTCAAGGAACTCAGGTCAGCATAAATGTCAGTATTATGAATGGCCAAGTAAATAGACTGGGGAGAGGGAGATGAGGAAAGAACAGGTCCTTAATTCTGGATTGCAATGAAACATTAAAATTCTTTCTGAGGTGAAGAGTGATCCCTGCTTGTTCACTGGGGCTGATGAATGTCACCAATTTTGGTTCAGCTTCACTTTGCTAAAGGGCTTTGAGAAAATTTCAGTAACAAAAAGCAGAGCAATAATGTCATTATGGCTCTTTTCTCTTTCTGAGTTGGAAAATCACAAGGCTGTGTAATAAAATTCAGCAAAGAGGGAAGAAGGGTACTTCAGGTGACCCGGGGATGATCATTCAAGAAACAGATTATTGAAAAGCACTACCAGCCTTTGCAGTGCATGCATTATTAAATAAACTCACTTTATTTACCTCTCAATGTTATGCAATTCCTGTGATCAGCACAAGAATTTATAAGCCAATTTGCTGATTTTATTTGTCACTGTTTGCACTGAAAGGACCACATCAGTTTGTTCACCCACAGATTCAGAGTTTGGGAAGGAAATGGGTTCAGGAAAAGACAGTAAATTATCCTAATTATTCTATTTTTAAAATACTGAGGCAAATCCAGTAGAAATCCCTTCAGCAACCTGTGGCCAGTTTAGAACTCAAGTTCCAAGTTTCTGCTCTCTTCAGCATTGTTTTCCCATTTATCCTTTGTCACACATCTCTGGCACGCTTAAGAATATGGAAGGATCACAAATACAAGACAATTTTAACCAAAAATATGAGGTCCCAACACTGCCCCAGGTCCCAGTAATACAAAGAGCTGTTTCTTTACAGTGTTTCTAAACTCCTATTTAGTTTTGAATATATTTATTAATTCTCAACAACCATACATCAGATTTTAACAAATATGGTGTGGGTATTTTATAGGATTTATGAACTACTCTTTATGAAATGTTGCAGAATTCAGTGCAAAGCTTAATTAAGCAATACAGAAGTTATAAGCAAACACATTATGAATATTATACATTTGCAAAGCAGCTAGTTAGAGCATATTTTCATCCCTTAAGGATTTGCTTATTGCAGAGTAACCAAAATATACATGATACCTAATTATTTTCTAAAAAAGAAAAAAAAAAAAGCTCTTCCTTTGAAAAATTAATTCGTTTCAATATTTCCTTGGGGCTGTTTTACTTCTTCCTGATACTCTAGATTGTCCCATTTAGTGAGAAGCCAAAATGCAACAGAAACAAGTGAGTATACATCCTATTTTCAGCTTGGGAAGGAACAGAGGTGTGAGTTGGGTATTAGGAATGAGGGAAACCTGTTGAGACTACACCCCACCTGAAGCAGTACCAGGATATACTCTCTGTATTCCTCCTGTACTCTCACATCTGCTTTATGTTGGGTCCTTTACACTTAAACACACAAGATATAACTGAGAGAGCTGCTCCCTCCCCAAGCTGGACTCAGAATCCTTGGTGAGGCTGAAGATGCTTCACAAAACCAGCAAGTTCAAACAGTGAATTTTCTTTTTTCTTCTCTTTTCTCTTCTTTTTATACATGGTGTTAATATAACCATATCCCACTTTAATTTGGTATGCCTGGGATGGTAAATAGCCATGCACCATAATCAACTGTTATTATGATGAATGAGGTGCCCATAATCTGTGTAATAGAACCACTTCTTGCTAATCCATCAAGCCCTTTGCCAAGGACACTGCAGGGCCACTAAAAGCCCCAGTCCCACTGTCACAGAGTTCTGCTCAGGATGGAAATATTTGCTGGTGTAAGGGAAGAATATCATTGTTGTGACTAATGGATTTCATCTTTAGAAAATAAAAATCACTACACAGTAAAGCTCTTTTCTTTTGATCAATTTGTTCTCATTGTTAACATATAAAAGCTGTGAAGTTTGCAGCTACCCAGAGCTGGGACCAGCATAAGTTTCTGCCTGAACTTCAGTTCTTGAGAGGCAAATGCAGAATGGATGGCTTGACTGGAATGTGCCACTGCACACAGGTCTGAGTGGAACCACAGAAGTGCACGGTCCACTGAAAGCACACCTTGCCAATCAGCTCCTCAGATTGTTCTGAGCATCTTTGGATTAGCCAGCATCACATTCTTTTGAAAATTCATTGGGAATTCACATTTTTCCTCTTTGAACTCTGCAGGAATTATCTTCAAGCAATAAAATCATATTGCCTGCCAGAAAGGCAAAAGAAAATAAAAACAACCCAGAACTTCTATACTGCTCATAGCACTGCAACATTTATGAACCAGTGAGCTTTAGTGAAAGCTGCAGCATTCAGCTCTTCCATGAAGCATGATGAGCTTTCCATAAATTGCAGCCACGTTTCTCCTAGAGGGATATGAATAAAGTCTATTTATGGAATATTCAGCAAGTGGATGCAGGGTGAAAATATCACTCCTTTCTTCAAAAGACTAAATTACCAAGTTTCTATATCCTGGATCCCATAATCTTTTCTTCCCCTCCAAATCTGAACTTCTTTTTGCACAAACACACACTAATCATGCAAACTACACTGACCTACATACAGCCTTGATGCACTTTTTCTACATGTAAATATTCAACAGGAACATTATAAATACAAATAAAATATACAAATTAATGTGCATAATCAGGAGGCAAAAGCCCTTTTCCAACATCAGGCACTTGAGTCTAGCTAAAAGCTCAGAGTAAGAGTCAGCAGTGTATTTAAGTCAGGGACCCAAATATTGCCAATGCTGAAACAAATGAATGAGGGTCTTCAAAGGACAATTAAAATTTTAAAAATCACCTGTTTTGAAAAGGCCTGAGGCTGTTAAAATTCCATGTGCCTTTTCTTTCTTGGAATGGTAACTGAAGCCATCAGCTGTGGATGTTCTACCACAGGTTCTATTATTAATCCATGAGAAGATGCATTGGTGATTATTACTAATTTTATTTTAGGCACCAGCACAGAAAAGTAGCTGGAGAAGTTCTTTTCAAACAGTTCTCTCAGTCTGTCCAGGCAGATAAAATGCAGCCATTTTATCTTCCCAGAGAAAGTGTGGAGGTTTTCTATACCATGAAAGGTCAACCATTCTCACAGAATTAAATTCTAAGAAGTTCTGGTGTTATTTCGTGGAAGAAAAACCTAAATAAGAATAGCATAATGAAGTTAGCTTGGCAACAAACTTCCAGGAAAGAACCAACTCTCTAAAGAAAATATTAGAGAAAAATTATTCAAATCTCTGAGATGGATATTTTGATAGGAAGCACTCTCAGGGTGCTGGGAAAAATGGGAGTTAAAATACATAAAAAGCTAATACCTATAATGCATGACTTATCTATATGTATTAATACACTCTGTAGCAGTAAACCCCCCAAATTTCAGGGACAACAAAAAATACAAACATGTAACTGTAAATAAACAAATTTGCCCAACAAGCTCAATTAAATCTGGATTATTTTCATGTGTATGTGCTTGTCCACAGGTTAAGCTGGTAATATATATTTAAATATATATAAATAAATATATAATAAATAAATAAATATATAATAAATAAAATAAATGCTGCTTTGGATTAAGGCTTATTTTGTGTGGGTTTTTTTTTAAATAAATACCAAGTTGTCACACTTCCAAGATGCTGCCATATCCTTTAGCAGATGAAATTACACGAGGAGAAAACAGTTCTCTGCCAACAAGGTTCCTGTGTTAACCTGGCACCTTTTTAACACCTTAAACTGATGCAACAGATTCCGAGCTCCCTTTCTAGAAAAGCTTTTTAACGCTCATAACTTGTTTTCCCTTTCCTCACCATAACCCTAAGTCCTTCCTCTCACCTTAAATTCTAAATATAAATAATGTAACTACAGAAAAGCCTCAGTGCATGCAAGAGGCCTCTGCAGAGATCTGAGGAGCAATGAGAGAGCTGGGGTGGAAACAGGGAATCAAACCCGGCTCGGGGGCACGTGCTGGCCTTGGGAGGTTACAAAACAAGGATGGCACCACTCACACCTGGCCTGACCTGGCACTTCTTTTCAAAAACAGGACTGGCCCTGCTCTGAGTGGGCTCTGGAATGGATGATGGCACAGCTCCAGTCCACCTACATTCCTTAAAACTTCAATAGCTCACTCACAATACCCCTTCAACAAAATGAAATCAAACTAACCTATCCAAAGCATCACAACAGGTTTACAATAAACATGGAAGACAAAACCAGATGTTCTGAGATGTGGAAATTCAAGCTTTTGTCAGGAATTTATTCCTTCCTTTTCCCTCTTTTTTCCTTTAGGGCCTCCACTTTTAATCTAAATGTTATATTCTGAAACTCTGGGTTTATGGTACTTAGGTGTATTTGCAAAGCATTTCAAAGGTGATATGTAACTACTAGGAGTGATTTTATAATTATAAACTATTTGTTAATATTGTAATACATGGCATTTTTCACTTGTCTTTATTCCTGTAAACATCTGTTCCAAAATATGCAGCAAGAGTGTGAAATGAAAGCTGCTACAATGCAGTCTCTACACAACACAGAGAAAGTTTAGATTAGATCTTGGGAAGAAAATTGCTCACTGTGAGGGTGCTGAGGCCCTCACAGAGGGGGGTGAGGTTGTCCAGAGAAGCTGTGGCTGCCCCATCCCTGGAAGTGTCCATGGCCAAACTGGACAGGGCTTGGAGCAACTTGGGACAGTGCAAGGGGTCCCTGTCCATGGTAGGGGGGGTGGAAAGACATTTAAAGTCCCATCCAACTCAAACCATTCTATGATTCTGTGACTGTACAATTCTGGAAAACTAGAAACAGTATAGATACTAAATAAAGTGTTTCCATCTGTGATTCAAAGCAAACTTCATACACAAATAACAACTATACAAACCTCCATAACCTCCCACATCATTATGTGGGTATCAAATTAACTCCAATTCTGTATTTCCAGCCCTCTGGGACAAAGCAGAAACATCTGTCTTTATTTCAGCTGCCAGTCTAACAGTATGTTTTAAGATAAATCATCCTCTATGAATAATTAATACTGCTTTCTCAGTTAGATTTGTGATTATTAAGTCATTATTTGTTTGTTTTCAATGATGATTAATCTGTTTTCCCTTCTCATGCTTAGTCATACAACTCTAGAGGAAAATGAAACCCTCAGATAACTTGCAAATTCTGCTTAGAACTGAGCAGTCAGTTCTTAAGAGCTTTGTATTTCAAAATATCCAGCTGAAAAGGTACACAGACCAAAGGATATTCTGCAGTGGGGTCTCCTGTGCACAGAAAGAACCCAGGGTTGTAAATTACTCCAGCACTGGAAGGTGTTGAGGTTGGCACACTGAAGCCCAGGGAGATGGGCATCAATCATAAAACACAATTTTTAATGAGGAATGAAGGGGATTCCATATCCTTTGCAAACTGTTTCCTGCCTCTTTTCAGGAACAGAGGATCTGAGCCTGCAGTTCTCCAAGCAATCAAGGCAATCATCCCACCACCAGCCATTCCAATCACTGATACCATAGAAAACTACTGGCATTTCTCACTGGGTTTGTCTTCTGTTGGACTGGTCTGGTAAATCAGTACAGAGAAGCTGCAACAAATTAGGTAGTAAAAACACACAAAGTAATTGAGGAAATAATCTGGAGGAAGACTTGGCAGTGATGGGTGAAAACTGTTTCCAGAGAGATCGACTCCTTAATTTGACTTGCCCTGCAATGATACAAACACCAGAGCCAAAACCCAGGACTGGGGAGTGGGGCATGCACAAAGACTGCAGCAGCTCTCATCTTAGCTCAGTAAAAAATCCTCCTCAAACTACTCTTGAGCAAGGAGAAGGAAAGCAGCAGGGTCAGGAAGACACTGGGAATTTGACATCCTGCCTGAAGTTCCTCTGAGCCTCGATAACGACCTGGGCTTGGAATAAACTGAGCACAGATTTGTGGATCCTCTATCTGCAATTAAAAATAAAACCTCTTCCTAGAGGTGGCTTCTTGCAATTCCAAGATCAGGCAGGTCTTTGGATATAAATATTGCTGTGATGCTGAGGGGGACATTTATTTAGCAGTGCTCTCAATTGGAAGGACAGAAGCCTAATGCCACCTCATTGCCAAGCAGTGAAAGGCAAAGGGAGCAACAAAGTAGCATCTGCCAAAAAGCCACAACTGGAAGGACTGGTCTTATACACTGAATTAAACACACTGACAGCAAGCCAGTGCAAAAAAACCAAACATTTGCTTTGCTTATTAATCAGGGATGTTGCCAGAAGCAAAATACAGTCCCATAGTTTTAGTTCAATCTCAAAACGGGTGTGAAAGTCACAGGTTATTAAAAACCCTGAAGAGGACACTCTGTTCTGACCAATCATTTCCTAAACTTTATTCACCACCATTCACTCCCAGTGCTTTTGCAGCCACTATAATGAGTCATTCACTGGTTAAACCAGGAGGCTGCGAGACTGAGCTTCCCACTATATTACTGTCTTATTTTGTAGCCTGAGGCAAAGTAATGATCTTTTCTCAGTCTGTCTATATGTAATATGCACATTATGCTTCTCACAGGGATATGATTCGTTCAGTGATGATAAAAAACATTCCAGTGTTCTCAGAAAAACAGCACCATAAATCCACAAGAGGTAAGCAACAGGGGGAAAACAACTGTCTTCCCATACCAGTACAGCTGGACAATTTAGAAGTTGCAACAAACTTTTTACCTAGAATTATACCATTCTCCCATATCAAGTTCTTCAATATTTTTATTTTAAGAATATTTTTTCTTTTTTTAAAAGTCTACCCAAGAGAGCTTCCAGCCTTATAAAATTCTGTTGGCCAGAAGAGTAAAGTCAGAAGTTCCCCCTGCCCTCAGAGAAAGATATCCACTTGACTATTCCAGGACTTCTAATCTGGAGCCAGAAGGGATGAGATTTTCTGCATCATCCCACAAATCCTGAGAGAATGGGAACAGCAAGCCTTGAGCTCTGTCAGCTCAGGAGGACCACTCAAGCCCCCAAAACTGATGAAGATGCTGTAGAGCATCTCCAGCGAGCTGGGCTGGAAAGCTGGCGTGGGAGAAGGAGTTCAGGAAAGCAACCAGATAAAATGGAGAACACAGAATGTGCTTCTGCAGTTAAACAGACTTGCTCATTTCTTTTATCTAAATTCCACTGGAGCCTTGGCCAGCAATGCAGTTGCAGAGACTGATAATGACATTTCTTCAGATAGGCACAGTATGAAAGAGGAGTTCCAGCAGCTCTACAGGAGAATTTTGCAACATTTTTTGGGGGGAACTAGTTAGACACTTGATCTATGCTCACAGTCATGTTTCATGTTTCTAGCTCATATTTCACTTTGTTCATGCAAAGCATGATGTCCAAAATAGACATCATCATCATAGGCTGTGCTGCCCCACACCATATCAACATTCTCCTTCCATGTTTTTAAAAACCTCTTTGAATTATTCACTGTACAGTTCTGAGGCTCAGACTTACTGAGTGAAAAGGCAAAATTATCCTTTAATCTTCAACTTTTACTCCTAGGAAGAGATTGATTATGTTAGAAGTCACAGGTATTCCCTTCAGAAGTGTCGAGGAATGTTTTGGAAGGAATATTTTTGGCCTACTGAAATACAACTTGGCAGAAATACAGTTTTCCCTAATGAAGTCTTGGCTTATTTATCTATATTTGTCTTGAACACAACACAGAAGAATTCTGTGAATTAACAAAACCAGTACATGTTTCTATGTAGCTACTTAGGCCTCTGTATGGAACAAGCCTGTAGGTGTATTTCTGCAGCAAACAAATTACATATGTGGGCAGGCAATAGTAACAGTACCTTTTAGCACATCTTATCTGCATTTCCAGCATGGCAACAGCACAGGAGTGAAAATCTTGAACAAACAGGAAGATTTTACACTGAGACTTCCTCATTTAATTGACAAGAAAAACATCAAAGTTCATTTCTAGAATGTTTTACCCTTAAAGTGTCCCAATTTAGATTTTGTCAGCATGAATTGCACTGGATCCCAAATGCTGAAATGCCACATAGAGAGAGATACAGTCAGACAAGTCAACCTTACAGCTCTTAATCCCTCACAAATCTTGAAAGACACCCAACCACAAGCAGGAAACCACAGCAAAAATGCATCTTAAGACTCTTGCAGAGATTCATGAGAGCTTTAAGCAGACAATAAAACACATCAGCACTTAGCATCCACCAGCAGCAAGTCATTAGCTGCAAATGAAATACATTCACTTAACAAATGGGAGTGGAATCACAAGTCATCCTGGCTTTGCATGAGGGAGACAGCATCAGCATTGACAAGACTCCTGAAATGAGCAAATTTAAAGGGCAGGACAATTAAAATGTTAACCACTGCCTGCAGCCTTATTTGCAAAAGTGTTCCAAACATTGCCACCATCAAACAACTGCTGCTTCAGATGGGAGTGAAGAGCCAAGACTTTGCACTTTGTTTTAATTTGAACTGGATCTACAGCATAAGCTGGGTATATACAATAAACTGAAGTCACAGATTAATTCCAGTAGATAAACTGAACTCTCCAGACACTGCTCTGCAACAGCCAAAAAAGTGCAGCTGGAAAGATGCCCCCTCTGATGTACAAGCACAGCTTTGCACTGCCCTCCCCACACCTCCCAAACCAACTCAATCTGTCTCTAATAACAATCCTTGATATTTCAGATGTTGCAATGAGATTTAAACTGAGATTCCTAAACTGGAACTTCAGCTGTGTCAGAATCATTAATCCTTTTATAGGGTAACCAGGAGCCAAATCTATTTTCTGATGACAGGCTGCAAATAAAGGGACTTGCAGGGCCATCAAACATGCCAAGAGCATTGCTGCAAGATGCAACATAGGTACATGAGGTCAGAACTGGGTCACATTTCCATATTTCATAAGGTTTGCCAAGTTCCAAATTAGAGACAATCACTTAAATCTCAAAACATGACAGTAAGAAGATAAAAATTCCCCTTGGTTAACAAACAAATGAAGACAAGAGTATACAAGTCTCAGACAAAGCAGAAAGGAGAATGGATAAAATCTCCCTCAGAAAATCATTCAAACAGTAATTATAGGCAAGTATTCTTGTCTTCACTACAGACACAGCTTTGACCTTTCCAATCTCTCATAGAAACTGCATTTAAAGTGAAAGTATGAAACCAGTGAAAGACAACTGTCAACTGCTGCATGTCCATTGACTCTTCATCAATAAAGGCTGGAATGTCTTTACTCTGAGATTATTTTTAACCTATCTCTGCACAAGGAAGAAATCCAGGAGAAAATTTAACGATAACAAAGTGTTTTAGCAACTGACTTGCACTGAATTTTACAAATCTACAGTCTGTCTAATAAAGTTAATTGGGTGGTATTTGAACAGATAACTGTGAAAATAGTAACTGGGGGGAGGGGGGGAAAGGATGTCAGTGATTGTAAAATTTCAACAGACACAAACACTAAAGTAATTACAGCTGGTCTAAGTCAAAATAGGAGTGCAGTAGTCTAAGAAAGCAAGAGAGAATGCAAACCTACACGGGATTGCACAGGACTCATGGGTACAAAAAGCATCAAGATTAACTGGGGAGGTAGATGAAAATTCACATACAGCAATACTGTAGCAGGTAGAGCAGCAAAATCACATGCATTTTCACAGAAAGTAAATATTATTTTATCAGTCAGGGACCTAGAATGTATTTTGTTTCCCCATAAGCACCTGGGCTGTGAAAGCTACAAACATATGAAGCTGTAATAAATGTGAAAGCCACAAACAAGTAATTTATTAATCTGCAGTTAAGATCATGGATTATGAGTTTATGCCAGTTTCTATCATGTTCTCTGCTGATTCCTTTTGTAGTCCAAATGAGCCTCTCTCCACCTACTGTCCCTGTTCCTCTGACTGGCTCCTGTTTCACATGATGGTAAAGCTGAATTTAGAGCTGCCTCTGGCTCTCCTCTTTTGCCCACCCTGGGGGGTGCAGGACACACTGACTCAACCTCCCAGCCTGATCCCACCCAAAACAGAAGCTCCTATTTTTTCCTGGTTTGGTTTGGGTTTGTGTTTTCCTGGTTTGGTTTGGGTTTGTTTCTTCCTGCTGTTTTAGAGGGTTGAATTGAGTCACTGTGCCATGAAGTGACACAGCCAGAAACACCTGAAGTTCTTTCACATAAGAGTGAGAGATGAGAGATAATGTGACTAAGCAACATCTGGCAGTTTTGATAGGAACAAGCTATTACTGCCTTGTCTTTTCACAAAGCCATACCCCCCTCCCTTTCTCTGTCTTTCCCTTCAGCCAGTGCCCATTTACCTCAATCTCATTCAATTATAAAAGAAAACAATTGTAGGATTGAGATCACTTCAGTTTCCCCAGTTCTTTTTCAACAATCCTTCAATTTTTGGTTTATTTATGTACTGAGGACAGGAGCTGCCTATTAATGTGTGCTCACTCTGTGCTGCTGCCTGACACCATTCTTGCAGAGGGAACAATTTATCAGTTATAACCACATGGATTTAGCCAAATATTGAATGTACTGAAAGCTTGGGAAAGATGGTGTTAAAAAATGGTTTGGGTGTGCAAAAAAAGTAGAATTAAAATAATTTTCTGATATGAAAGAAACTGTTTTAAAAGGAATGGGATAATGGACTCCATGTGTCAGAAGATAGGAACCTTCAGCAGCAAGACTTTGAATAAATTCTCAGAGAAGTACAATTAATTTCATTATACCCTGAGAAGAAAGTGTACCTATCAGTGTATTATTGTACTCACACTTTTCCTACGCTACATGTTTGGTGAATAAAAAGGGTTACACAGCAGCTTATTATTATTAAAATATGATGACAGTGCCTGTGTCTCCCCAAGCAGCACAAAACTCCAAATTCACATCCTCAGAAAAATCTTTTCATTTTTATAAGCCATCTGTCAACAGGCCATTTCTTCTCTGCCTTCCCTTTGATCATACAACCCTAATTTTCTCAATGTGGCAATTAATCTCTTTTCCCCCTGATTTTTATATAAAGATATTAGAAAACCCTCTGAAGCCTCCACACTGTAGACTCAGCTAATACATGCAGACTTGTATTCCTATAATTATCCTTTTTCCTCCCCCCTCCTTTCTCCTTTCTCCCTTTCACATATCATCTATCATATCTTCTTTCAATAGGACCACATGATCTTTTTGTGCTCACTGAGCACCTACCCAGTGTGCTACAAGCTGTCCTGTGCCAGATATAATCACCCACCACCCACAATTCTGCTCCTCAAATCACCAACAGAAATGTCCAAGGCTCTTTTTCCTTTGGCAAACTCCACATTGATTTTACGTTTCCCGTTCATGCACTGCACTGCTGAGGAAATGAATGGTGTGGAGTTCAGGCAGAAAAGTAAATGTGTGCCTGAAATCCTTCACTATTTCAGCAGATTGTCTTCTACTCACATTAGGTCTTATCCCCTTTAATAAAAAAAAAAAAAAAATTAAAAAAAAACCCAACTTTCCTAGAATGAATCTTTTGAAGAAGGGAAAAAGTGTTTGGGAAAATAAAATCATCCTCCTAAGAAGCAGAACATTTAATGTGATTGGATACATCACTCCCCGAGCATTCATTTCATGCACAAAATCCTTTTGATGCTTTATACCTTCGGTGTCACAATAAAAATATCTTCTTATTACTGAGGCACGATAAGAGAGTAAACAGCAGCTGTGTGATAGCACTGATGTAGCAGAACATATCCCCCCGAGGATTCTTGACCTTTCAGCCTTGGTTTTCAATGCTGCAGCTAAAAATAGCTTTTCTCCACTGACAAACATTACAGCTCCATGCTGCAGAATAGCAATGAGGAGCTTTATGCTCTAATGGCTTTACTATAAATAGAATCTCTTCACTGCTAAAAGCTCTTCATTAAAAGGATTAGTGACTACAACACACAACAGGAACAGCCCATACCAAACCTCAGGCTTTGTAGCACAAGCTGGTTTTAAATTTACTAAAGTTTAAGGTTTCTGAAGTAACTGCGTAATTTGGTGAGTAAAGCAGAATGAAAAAGAACTCCCTCCCCCCTTCCATGCCACGTTTTGGAGGGCTGGTTTTGATATAAAATTAATAGTTTGAGGAATCAGCTTCCTACTATTCTCATTTTCTCCATTTGGATGCCAAATTGACTGTATAATGCAATGTCAAAATGGAGCACAAAGTCACAACAAAACTGATGTCAGTGCTTGAGCATAACAAATGATCAGTTCTCTGCTAGAGCAGAAAAATTCCCATTCCTGGCTGGCTTCAGACAGGGACACAAATTCTCCCAGGGCTGGGCTGTGGCTTGGCTGTGCTGCAGCAGGAGTCACATTTGGGGACCGAAGTAGGAGGGTGACAAAGCCAGAGATGAGAAGGTGAGCAGCAGAATGGGAATCCCACTTCCATGTCAGGGTAAATACTTAATAAACCAGCATTAGGGGGGTACTTTGAGATACACTGGCAAAAATACCATCAGAATGATGCCTCACAAATACCCAGCCATGGGAAGAAGACCAGAGACAAAATGCAATTAAAGCAGAAATGAGGTACATTTTTAAAGTGATGAGTTATCCTAACATGGCAACAGTGAAGGACTGACCAGGAAGTCTGAAACTTGGAGGAGAAAGATAAACATTACTTGCTAAATGTGAGATCAATTGACCACCTACAAATATTAGAAGAAAACAAAACACTCTGTTAAGAAAAACGTGTCTGAAGCATTCAGAGATGTTCAAACTTCCCTGGTACAAACAGGGGTTTGTGCAGTCAGCCAAGGGAATTCAGCTCCTCTGAGGCTCACTCTGTTTGAAGAAATGCAGTAACTTGGCACATCCACGGGGAAAAGGAAACAATTCCATTCCCAGGTGCAGTTACATGCTCCCATCTCACCCTGGGCCACAGCAGCCAACAATTAGCAGTGCTTTTAATTAACTCACAAATGGGCTAATGCATGTTCTAAGTACTGGTCAGTCCTGGGCCCGCCCAGCAAGACTCCAGCCTCAAATAAAAGGTGATTTCTGGGAGCACCTCCATATGTGAACATCTTACCCCAAAACACCCACAGACAGAAGGTGATCAGAATATCAAGCCCTCAACCCACTGAGGTCCTCAAAGAAGGGAACACCTGTCTGGGGAGCCATTCTATATTTTTAATTGACAAACCAGTGCACCACCTGATTGCCCATCAATGAATTCCACTCATGGGTATTTGATTTTTTTTTCCTGAGATTCTGAAAATATTCTTTTGCTTCAGTACTTTTAATTTGTTTGAATTAAAGTAGATGTGGTAATATTATTCAATTATTTTTTTTTAATAAAAGCCACTGTTCTGAGTAGTTGGAAGCAATAGGACATTTAACTATATTCTGAGTTTTCCTCTTTTATATTTGTTTACTGTTAGAGAACAGAAATTTTATCAAACATAAACTGAATTTAGGTTACCAAAATAACTAAGGATGGCTTTTCCCCCCTCTGACATTTAGACAAATGGCAAATTTTGATTGCCTGCAAAAATTGCTAATATGCAGAACTGCATACTTTTTTCATTTTAAATTAGAGGATTTGCTACTAACATGCCATATGCTGTGTGATATGTTTAACAGAATGTTACACTTCTAATTGCATACCAATCAAGGCCTCATATTTTCCAACAATTAGCAGGGTAAAGTATAAATTTCCTCATGTCATTGGTGCTTTCAGGCATCCAACAGCGCCTACAATATTTCAATCCACACTTCTTCCAAATCACAAACATGATTTCTCTTCAGTAAGAGACCTCCAGATAGAGGAGTCTGAAAAGGACAGGATGGGGGCAGAGGAGAAAGAACAATTATTTCTACTGACAGCACCATCCTTCTGATTTCTCAAGATTTCCCACAAAAGCCTAAGATATTCAACCCCAAAAATGGTGAGGGGATCTTAGCTGGGGTTTTATGTGAATCTATTTATAATGTCTTGACTGAATGATGTCACATATATACATATATATACATATACATATATATATATATATATAAAACACCATGTAGATATATATCTATATATCCAGATATAGATATATAGATATAAACACCATAATGAGATTTCTCTGTTAAAAGGAGTTGAAAGGAAGAAGTCTGCAGCTATTTCTGACATCTTAAGGATCTTACAGAATGAGTTTATCTGTACATTTGAAAATCACCCATTTTCAGGGGTGAAGAAAACAGATGCTCTCTAGTCTTGGCAATTACACCTAGTTTGAATGGAGTATGGGAATGGAAAAATCAGAAAACAGCTCTCCAGGTAGATCTTTGGAACTTTCATTTTTAGGCAGCAGAAGGTGTCCAATCCTGATTTTCACCACAGTTTTCAAAAGTTTCAAAGACATTTTATGCTGATTATAGCTCATTTTTTATTTGTATCTATTAACTTACTTGCTGATATTCAAATTTCACTAACAATGATGAGTCTTCCCATCATATCATTTATTATTTATAATGGAGCACAAGTGAGCTACTTAATGAATAGCAAGATGACTTGGATTCATCTTAATCCCTGTTTCAAAACAGAAAGAATCCCCAATGACTTTTCTCTTAGACATTATTAAATACAAGTGAAATTTTGCAGAGTAAAATATTTACTTGTGTTTACTCCAGTGTTTGCAAACTTTAATAAATTCCATTTGCCATCAGAATATGAAGTAATGAAATTAAATACTGGATAATCACTGCTTATAAAGGTAGCTGTAATGTGCTGTTAAATGCCACATACCATGTACTCAAATTTAATTTCTAATGAAATGCTCAGGGCAAGTGGAAACTTTAGCACTGGAAATATGTGAAGCTGTACAAGTATCTCCTTTTTCATCAGTGTTATCTCAGAAAACCCCTTCACAGCCTCCTCTCTAGATTTTTGCATGTCTGAAGAGGCACAGGAGTCATCACTACATTATTTCAGTTTAAAGCTTCTTCTCAAAGGTAGTTCAAAAACTTAATTACTGCAAGTTTATTTATAAACAGTACTATCCAAAATTATTACTTAATGGTATACTGGGAAGAAATATGAATGCTCTTAGCATGAACTTCTGGGAATAAAGACAATAACTGAACAGTCAAGGGTCACGTTTGGAATCTGTGCCACTGAGAAATGTCCACAATCCACAGAGAACACAGTGAGGTTCTAATCAGAGGAGTAAACCAGAACTGAGGGAACTGATGACACAGCCAGCCTGCTTCAAAAGCCTAAAAGAGCAATGTTTCAGTATCTCCAGGCCACTACATCTGAATCAAATGTAGTTCCTGGGCTAAATGACATCTCTGGTTTTCTGCAAATTTTTGGTCCCTTCACCTTTAAATTTAAACATATAACAATTTTCTGCTGAGTTCATACCATCCAAATATCCAGCTTAAGGTTTGCTGATTATTATGGCACTTTGGCAAACAAACAGCTCCCCAGCCTGAAACTCCAGATGAATGACAGAGGTAAATGCCATCTGTGGTATTTTACAGAAATTAGGTGAAATGACTGGATTATTACCAAGTTGCCAGCACCAATGGAATAAAAAAGACACTTTAAAGGAGGACAGGAAGGATTAAGAATGATGCTGTACAGTATGTCAGAGCTGTTAGTAATCTCACCCAATATATTGCCTAAGAAATGATTTATTGCACTAACAGAAGGGTTTGGGAAGGTTAATTCTGCATGATGAACAAGTAGCTGGATTTTTTTACTCTCTCAGAAGAACAGAAGAGTTTCTTTGTCTGCCACTGCGCCTTCTGAAGAACAGTTCCAGATTACCATCGCCACCCTCTCCTCGAGCTGCCTCCCCTATCAGACATGCATCACTTTGTGCCACAGTCCTGCTCCCCCTGCTCACTTTTACTTGTCTGATTCATGCACAGCATTCTCAGAGCTAAAAATCATGTACTGTGACAGCCACAGAGCCAAAACAATTCCTCACAAGCAAACAAGCCTGTATTGCCTCATTGTCATTCCTTGCCTCGTGTCATTCCAGGGTGGTTTTTACCTTTGTGAGCATCTATTTGTTCTGCAGGGATTTCTGAGTATTACTGACTCCAAAGAACTGCACTACAGCCTTCCTAGAAATGCAATTATTGTATAATGAAAACTAACATAAACTTGAAATTCACTTGCATATCTGGGGTTGCTAACAACTGTTAAATTTCCAGCCTGGAAGGCTGATACTGCTTTATTACACTATTGGTCATGGTGCTGAGTACCTGAAACCTGAAATTTAATCAAAATTAACTGCTAGAGATTTTGGTGGTTTGATTATTCTGTATTTAATTAAAGTGACTACATTATTATCCATCTTAAACATTCAAAATCCTACTAGAGATACTCTAGAGAGAGCAGCAACTTGCTAAACACACACACTTGCCAGGCACCACCAACTCTCACACTGGTCTTAATTCATAAACTTTGGTATGAGCCAGAAGGTTTAACAAGCTGGATTTACTCCATCATTGCCTGTTTCAAGCTCCTATTTGTGAGACAGGCAATGTTGGTTTCAACAGCTCATATCATGCTCTGTGAAATATTAAATATTCACTATAACTCTGGTGGTTAATGAAGGACAACAGCAAGTTAGAAATGAAAGCACAGATTCACTTTAAGGTAGAGATCATTAAGGATCCATGTCAGGAATAATACTACTGAAGATCTAAGCTTGTCAGGCAGATCTAAGAAAACAAAAAACACACTTTACACCAGACACAGACAAAGGCTACTGAGATAATTGTGGAGTGAGAAATAAAAAAAAAAACAAACAAACCTCTGCTATCAAAGAGACTGGAAGAGTTAGTCCTGACTGCCGTCTCAAGATGCACAAAAGAAAGAGCAAGAGTGATAAAAGGCAAACATCAGAGACTGAGAAAAGCTATTTAAACTAAAGAACAATATTGACATGAGAACAAAAGAGCTGGAAATGAGTCACAAATAAATTTAATCTTGAAATTCCTATTTGCAGCAAGGATCTCAGATGGAGCTCAATAAGTTTACAAAAGGCTCTCCAAACAAAATTATATTGAGACACCTTCTGCAGTCTACTGAATTAAATAACATGAAGATGTATATTTCATATTATGAGATTAATTTAAAGCAATATGTAGACAAAGCACAATCTACCAAGTACCCATGAGCAGAAATCATCTCCTTCAAACACAGCCAAAATGTTTAACAAAAACAGTTCATAATTAGTGAATGGTGAGTGCATTGCTGATTAATACCTTCATTAGGAACAGATGTTCAGAAACTCACTCGTTGATCCAGCAAAAACACATACAAAATTATAGTTGCTAGGAAAACAGAAGAGGTCATTTTGACTCTGACAGGCAGAAGTTCAGGTTGTTCACCCCAACTGACAGCTTATATCCATCCCAGGCTCACACCTTAGATTACACTTCTCACTCCTTTTTCCTTTTCTGTGCTTCACAACCACTTTTTGGCCCTTTGGTCAGTGAGATAAACCTGGATGTTTTCTTTCTGGAAGTGAAGCCTGTATGGGAAAAGAGAGGTGATGCAGTTGTTGGGAGTTGAGCACTGTGGAGGAGCTCAGTGGGCAGGACAGTGGACACCCATCCCTGGGGGTCTGCTCCTCTTCTGGGGGATTTATGCCTGGGCCTCAATTTCTGGGCACAGTGAAAGAGCTACAAATATGCCTTATTTCAGGCAAAGGTTCCAAGTGGCAGAGGTGCAAAGCCATGCTTTACTCAGCCTGAGCTCTGGGTAAGGCCAAGCCCCAGCCAAGCAGCTCTGCCAGGTCTGAAGCCAGCAGGTCTCCAGCTGGAGCCTGAGGTTTGTGTGCAGCATCAAACCAGCTCTGAGGGGTCGTGTCCTGCTGAAACAAATTCACCAACTGCTCCCAGAGCTGGGAGCACTGATGGGAGGCTTCCCACCAGAAACATTTGAGGCTGGTGGCACCTGCTTCTGCTCTCATGTTTCTGACTCCACTGCTTTTAATGCCTGGGCTTTTCTTTTGACTTGAACAACTCAACCCCATCTTTCACTCAGAAAACTGACAGTTGACTCTTTATCAAAGCACAGAAATGTAATTATCCTTTAACACTTCATTTAATTATTGAGGATTGCTCCTGCTGCCTTTTTTTTCTTTCCTGAAGTTTTCACATGAGGCAACCAATTACTTCTCTGCCTAATTCCAAATAGTGCCGAGACATTTTACCCTTTCTATATCCTACTAACATTTTTAATTGACTCTTGCTTATTTCATCTCATGTGTCTGGCCTTGATACAGAAATTCTGTAATAGCTCTGTATGTGTCTGATATTACTGAGCCACAACTTCATATGATGCTACACAAAATGTAATGAACAATAAAAACCAACTTGAGTATCATTTGACAAAAGCCCTTTTGTACAAAGCCATCCCACAGAACGCATTTGCTCAGCTTCCCTTTTATATTCTGAGGTGGAAAAAATGTCTCTTCTCCTTCTGTAACTTTTTCTAATGTATCCACAGGTAATGAGAAATATTGCCAAGGCAAGCCTGAATTTCTGCTGAGTAAGGAAACAGACATTAAATAAAATGTCCAAGTTCCCTATTGAGTATACATTATGAATAAACAAAGAGAATTACAGCTCAGAAAAGATTTTTTGTTTCAATGGCTTCTTTCGTAAAATCAAATCAATTAATGATTCAAATCAACCAAATGAGATTAGGTTTTATTATTTTAATTAATTTTTTATGTAAAGGTCTGGGATAGAAAATAAGAAAACTAAAGTAATATCTAGTTCTGATATTGTTTTACTGAAGGGACAATGGGGAGTTGTGATAGGCTAAGAAAACTCACAAAATGGAGGAAACAAAATCTCCCATGCTGAAAAACAGACAGCTAGATGTCAAATTTGAGAGAGACTAAAAAGGAGAAAATGAGAGGACATGAAAGAGAGCACTTCAGTCAAAGCATATGTTTCTTCATACAAATCTGTCTGCTCTGGTCTCTGCTCGTACTGCTGAGGTTCTGACAGTTGGAAGCTATTAATTTCAGAATTACAGAGCTTATTGAGCTGGATTTATGGTCTTTGCAGTCGTTAATTCTCTTCTGCTTCAAGTAAAGGACGACTTGAGAATGAACAATGGAAATGAAGCTGACTTCCCTCCCCTCAAAACATCTGGAGAGCTTCTGCTGAGGGAAGCTCACACTGGCCTTAACCAGTGAGTCAGAATACATGAGGTAGGGGAACAACTCGTGGAAATACTTGCAAACATTTGCTTTTAGTATAAGAAAATAAAAGGGAAACATTCAATTTATCTTGATTAAGTACAAGCTTCAGACTAGATCAGAGTACATGAGCATTTCTACCAAGCAGGCATCATCCTCCAGCCAAATGACCAATTCTCTTGGTGAAAAAGGGCCTGACCCCAAGCACAGCAGGGCCAGGGAGGTGACTGCTCTCATTTACAGCATTCCTGGCTTTCAGTCCCAAGCATGTGCACTGTTTTTCAAGCAGCCAGGGAAGGGAAGCTCAGCATCGGCCTCTGGACCAAGGCCTCCCCTCCTGTTTATTGCCCAAAACCAGTCTCATGTCAAACCTGTCCTACACAGGCTGTTCAGAGTAGTCCTCCACTACAATTAGCATATTTTCCATTTCTCATTCTCTACACATTTAACTGTACAATTAATTTAATTGTTGGGCAATTAAAATCTTGCCTGATCAAAGCATTTTTCTTGCTTCTCTTTTTAATATAGACATCTTCTGATCTCATTTCCATTTTTTTTAAATTGTCCACAAGCTGAAGCATGTTTTTTTCTGAATTTCTATTCAAATGGTATCTTCTATGTTCATCAAAGTAATAGATTTCTATTTCCATGCAGATTCACTGATAGTTTGTCACCAACTACTTTACAAGACAGCTTCCTTGTCTTTTCAATCTTCTTCCTTACAATTATCTTCACACAGTTCTTTCTGAACGTGTAACCCATTGTCATAATTATTACAGCAGCTTTTCATTTTTTAATTTGGATGTTCATTTAATCTATTATTCAATTTACTTCTAACAATACCTTGGAAATGAAGTACCTTGCATAACTGCATGACAATTTATCATCATTATGGTGTTTCTCAATCACCTGTTATGGCTTAACTGAAATGTCGTAAGCAATACTCCTGTAAAGAAGTAAACAAGGCATGGCTGCTCTTTTTTTTTCCTTTAGAAATAGAATGGTTTTGTAAATGGAATATTGAAAATAGTCACTCATTCAACACAACAAAATGTATTAGGTCCATGTGCCTGGTCAAGTTTGAATGAGTTAATTTTCCTTCTACCACAATGTCTTGTTTCTTTTTGTCTTCTGTATCTGATTAAACACCATTTTTTGGTACTTTCCTCTCCATCACTATTTCTACTGCAATGTTGTTCCAAAACCCTTAACATTGTGCTGAAGACCATCTATGCTCTTATGCCAAAAGTTGCCCTATTTCAGCAATTCTTCTGCTCTCCTGGTCCTTTGATGGATTCCTGGAGATCAGTCAACTTTTGATTTTGCTAATTAAAAAAGTGCATCTCAGACATACAGCAACTCAAAGCAAGCAGACTGTAGATGTTCTAAGCAGTGAACACAGAACTCACTCACCAGAATTTCTCAGCTTTGGAGAATTGACCAAATTTTACTCAGTGTAATATCTTCATATTATAAACCTGCTAATAGTCTTCATTCCTAGATCACCTCCAAAACCTCACATTTTCCTGTTCTGCTTTGATTTGAGCTCTTCTGTAGAAAGTTTCATTAGAGGCTTGGACAAATGTCACATGCACCTTTCCTCACAGCTGAATTACTCTGCTAGCTCAGACTAACACAGAATTAAGTAATTTGTAATAACTTCAGACAGCTGAACTTGTAGCAGATTATTGTGTTACTCAGAACAGATAAACACCTTTTTTGGACTACATTTCATCCATTTCATTTATGATACTTGAGTTTTGAGGTTATTGAAATATTTTAAGAAATACAGAGGGAGACTCTTGACCAGGATCTGCAGTGACAGGATGAGGGGCAAGGGTTTTAAACTGAAGATGGCAGATTTAGATTGGACTTCAGGAAACAATTCTTTACAATGAGGGTGCTGAGACAATGGAACAGGCTGCCCAGAATATCTGTGGATGATCCTAGACCAGTACTTACTCCTCTTATTACCCCATTTTTCCTCCCACTCTTCTCAATGCTTCATTAGAAGGGCTGGACCTGAAGCTCCGGCTGCCAGTTCCTTCACAAATCTGATACGAAGTGACCCCACTCTCCACACAATCTCTCTCAGGCCATTCCATAAAAGGTTTTGTTGATTTATTTTCACTTTGGGGTGCTCTCTTTATTCTTAGCTCCTGTCCTTTGAAATCACTACCAATCTGGTTGTGTCTGAAACCTTTTCTCTACAAGTTTTTCTTTTAGGCTTTGGGTAGGAATTAGAAACAACAGCTGCTTCCAAACACATCACACAATAGTGTGTTTTGACATGAGAGACCATTATTTCTGTGCCAGATGCCCCAGTTCCATCAAGTTAGTCCATTTTTTCTGTGCACTACCCCAGTCCCTCAACACTTCCCAGGAACTAAAGCATGATGCTTGCTTGACATTGCCAAAATATCCTCCAAAACAGCCTGCACACAAGCTGTTAAGATATGAAAGTGTTCCCACCTCTCTTGGATCTTAAAAATAAAAATGAAAAACCTGAAGATTTTTCTAAATGGATGAGAAAGGTCGGTTACCTTGCAAAATCCATTTATCACCAGATTGTTTCTCAGCTTTGGCTGTCCTGTGAATGAGACTGATTTTCTACCTTACAGACAGCTTACTCTTGAGATTTCCTGGCTAATGCTCTTGGTTTCATCTTTCCAATGATGCCAATGGCCAGACTACCTTAATTCTAAAATAGGAATAATTGCAGAATATTTTAGTTTGGTAAATGAACACAGTAACAATCACCATTTTTCTCAAGGGCAGGCCCTCAGATACCCTGCTGATCTCTTTGCATCCCCAAGCTTGTATCTATATAAATGATCCTGTCTAGGGCCTGGGAAGGCTTTGTTTGTTAAAAGTGAAGTAAAACTACTTCCTCACAGTTCCCCATTAAGTCCAGTTTTGAAAACACATCCAAAACAGCCTTGGAATTTCAAATTCCAGCAGAAACATTGTGGGACTGCCCTGGCTAAAGCCAAACTCTGCACAATGCTCATGTGTGCAGAGATCTGCTCATTTTAATTAAGCCCATGGGGACAAACAGCCATCAGACTGTCCAGGTGGAGCCAAAACACAGCTTAGAGGTGCAACATTTGCTCACTGGTAGACACTACCAAATATTTTCCTGTGTATTCAGGATGCAGTGATATCACACTGCTGAAAGCCCTAAGAGTTAATCACATGAATTATGGAAAGAAAGATTTAATTATTGTCTAAGGTCAGGCTGGAAACTGCAAAATAAAATGGGTGTGTAGCTTCAGTAATTACTGTTAATAACCACAAAACATAAAGCTGTGAAAAATGATTATGATTTGGTGCTCTCTAAAACATACAATTAATTATTAAGATAATTTATTTTTCAAGTAATGCTTCCATAAGATGCTTTATGAAACTTAACCAGACAGAACTTCCAAACAAGCTGTCATGAACCATATGTTCATAAAACACTTCAAAAGACTTTTAAATCAACATCATCTATGGATTCCAGCTACCTCTGAGGGACAATTTAACACCATCTTCACTTCTGAGCTTTTTCATTTTCTCTAAGTACAATATTCCTACATGCTGCAGGTGGGCACAGAATTTATTGTGGGCCCACATCAAGGGGTGTAGAATTTTCTACCAATAAGTAAATAATCAAGACTTCGTCTACTGCCCATCACTTTTGTTATTCATGATCTGAGCAGCATCTGGCAGCAGTGATTTTCATTCTCCTGTAATCATATACTGGGAAATAAAATGCACTGCATTGTGAAAAGGCACCCAGGTACACAAACATTAAAACTGCATTGAAATTCACTTTTTTTATGAAGAAGGGAAGACTTAATGAAATGAGTGAATGAAATAAAAGAGTGAATGAAAGCAGAAAGCTATTTCTGGACTTTTTCCATGGTGAAACTTGACAAATGCATGTTTCTTGGAACACTACTGTTAGTAATATCAGAATTCATGTACAATCATTGATTTTCAGTTATTCCGTTAGTTGCTATAGAGAAAGAAAAGCATTTGCTTGATATATTAAAACCTCCAGCACTTTTCAGTGTCTACAGTTCTAAATTCCTAAACCAATTTTCTCCAATAAATCTTCCTTCTTATACACATGAGGATCATCAGGAAAAGATTTCTATACCTGGTGCTTGCAGGCAGTGAAGGAAGTTATGTTCATTTTGCTTTCTGTAGGAGAAATCAAAATAAGTTTCTGTTGTGAAAGTTGTTTACAGCATTGAAAGTGTCAGGAGCCTCTCATTTCAGAGGAACTTCTCACTGAGTGCAGGAATATCCCAAGCCCAGCCTGTTCCAGGCTCAAGCAGGAGCCCATTTTGCTGAGTCTACTTCAAGTTCAATAAAATCTCGGGCACGCATTTGTAGCTGAGAAAATTCTGTTTTGGAAAGCAGAAGAGCACCATCAAAGCTGGTAAGTGTTTATCTTGCTTGCTTGCAAAGTCAGTGAGATAAATCAAACAAAGACTGAAAACTCCTGCACACACAGCAGCTACAGGTGACTCCATCAGATCATTTCCAACCCCAGGCACGGCGCTCGCATGGCACAGCCTTGGAGAGCTTTGGTTCTCCCCAGCAGACTCTGCAGCCTCTGCTTCCTTGATTTGATGGTATTAATGTATTCACCTTAAAACCACATCCATGCCTACATTTGGGCTGTTGCCCAGGCATAAAAAGAAAATATGCCATAAATTTTAGAGAACATTGAGCCTGGTGGTGTTGAGCAAGATGAGGCTTTTCAATTACTTGTGATTTACTAACCTGCCTAACAGACAACTTCATTTTACAAAGATGTCTTAAATCTTAAAATCAATTTTAACAACATATTAAGAACTCTCACTTCAGCCTTTGAAGTATTTTGGTTTTTATGATTCTTCATGTCTTAAATATTTTTCCCTTCCCCAGACATTTAAATACATGAAATCAAAACAAACTATTCCCTACAAATCACTTTTTTCCCCCTCTCTCTGACAAATTTCAAAGGTAACTTCTTACCCTCAGACCAAAATTTCAATGTCACCAACTTTTAATTCTACTCTTTGCCTTGCATTTAATGAAAAAAAGGACAGGATTGTCAAATTTACATGAAAAATTATTTCAATATGCTTTCATAATTCTAGAGATGTAATATTAACTCTTGTATGAATTAAATATGCCAATTTTAAAAGGAATGTTGGAGTACAGCTTCTACAAATTTGAATAAGAGCCAGTCATTTTTTTAATCAAAACCATGTTAAATATTCATTCATGTTTCACTGTGAGCACTTATAATAAAGTAAACCCTTCAATGTTACCATCAATATAGCAAAATCCTTGAATAATCATAGAATCAATTTTATTGGAAAAAACTAAGGCAAATTTTTAGCCAAATTATGCACAGGCTATGTCACAATGATGGTCAGTAGTAAAGAGTTCATAGTAAAACAAAAGTTATTGTTAACATACAGAAAAACAAAACTCAAAACAAAGCCAGGTTGTGAATAGAAACAGTGTAATGATTAAGAGAAAAAAAAATCTGGCTGATACTACAATATTACAGTATTTTAAACTCTTAATATGTTTCCATGCCTATAAGAGTTGAGTAGGAAATCTATTCTTGCTGTGACAGAGAATTTAAGTCCAAAAGAGAGTGTGTCACATTGTCTGAAAGCATGCAGGCACAACCCCTGGCTGTCCAGACATATCAACAGCTCCTCATTGCTCCCACCTACCAAACAATAATAACAATCTCTTAATTCCTCCTCCATCCCACTCATTAATAAAGAAAAACTCATCCTGTATTTCCATGGTGCAGAGTGTGGAGGGACTGCAGGAGCTCAGGTAGGGTTACCTGGCTACAACACTAGCAAAGATTCAACTGCTGGATATTCAAAATTATGGTTAACTAAAAGGAGCTAAAATGTCTCCATTGTCTTTAGTTTTCACTTTTTGCTTTTGTTTTCAAGTAAAATCAAGCATTTAACCAAAATGTCCTTTTCAATAATCTCTGCAGTAAGCTACAGCTTCCACATGGACACACTTTGTGTGTTATACAAAACAGATATTAGTCATTAGCAATTTATTTACTCATTAGCAATTTAGGACTGAAGAAAATGAAACAAAAAAGGTTAAGCAAACTTCTGCAAAACTGAACTTTCCACTAGGAAATATCATATATAAGTGGTGACAAACCAAGCATTCGATCCCATGGGATCTCCCTTTCCCAGCTTTGCTCAGTGTAGAAGATTAAAATGTACAACACCATCAGTCAACAGACTGTGCTTCAAAACATTTTTCAGCTAAGAAGCAGAGAATATCACAGAGTTTTGGCTGAAAACTCAGGTAACTGGGACTCTTCAACTGAACTAATCAGTAGCCTGAGAAATAACCAACTCCACAGGAGATTTTATGGTAAATCAGTGCTATGTTCATGTTTTTCAACCACTGTACCAAAGACCACTGTTTAGGCAGGAATGCCACACAGGATTCTGTGATTCAAAAAGCCTCTTTTACTAAGAAAACAGTGGAATTTGGCATTAAAAAAAATTAAAATAAGAAAACCAAGGGTACAGGGAAAGAAGAAAAGCACGTTTTTCATCCTTAAGGCTGTCCCATGCAGAAGTGCCAAAGGAAGATTTCCCAGCCCAGAGCCCAGGTCAGAAACCTGCCAATGGTCAAAGGATCCTGCAGAGCTGAGCAGTGACCAGCCTGAGCTCACAGCACAAACACACACCTGGCACAAACCCCTCATTTTGCTGCTGAGGCCCAGGGCAACCATGGCCAAAAATCCCACAGGCCCTACAAAAAGTGCTGCTTGAACCCCCTGAAGAACTGAGGCCACATAAACTTGGATTGCAGAGGCAGCTGATTATGGCAAGAGTTGGACATACTTACAACAAATTGCTTTAAACCATTTTCAATCTTCTCATCTATAAACAAAGTACTCACAGGTTTTACCATATGAGTTGATGGTGGTGAACACGCTTGAAAAAACCCAAGCACTTAAAGAGTACCCAAATAATGGAGTTTGGGGTCATTTCAGTTTTAATAATTAACACAGGCTATAGTGATGGATAATTGCTCCTTAAAATTGGTCCTCTTGAGGTCATCAAAGTATTAAAATATGGAGCATAGAGTTAAATTTGCTTCAAAAGCAAAAGCTTTGGAAACAATTTGCTGATGACTGGGGACTTTCTTTGAAACTTGTAACTCACATAGAAATATTGGGGATAAAACATCCCATGTTCCAAAGCCTCTGAACAAGCCTTGTTGAGAACCTCAGACAGAAGTCACATTATTACAACGCTTCAAAATTAAATTAATTCGATTTTTCATTGTGGGAACATCATTCTAAATGGAAAATTAAGACAAGTAATTCTTCCCTGCTACCCAGAGCAAAAACATTTTCTGCACCTCAAAAATTAGTAATGCAATTGTCTGGACCATAATAAGAAATATATCGAAGGACATTACCACTCATATGAAAAAAATTTAGAGAAATTATTTTAAAAACACACCCTGTAAGAAAAAGGGAAAATTTAAGCAGAAGTCATCTCTCATACACGACAACCAGGACTAAAAATTACAGGAAAAAGTGCACAGTCAGGTTTCATATTTACTACCCCCAAACAGTGGTACTTAAAATAAAACAGATATCAATTCTCCATTCATCTTCAGCTAAGTAAAACAGCTAAAGGAAAATAAAATTCCTATCAAATTCTCTGGTACCACAGATTGTCAGTAAATGAAAACATTGTCATTCTCTCGCTGCTGAGATTACAAGGCAGTACATTCTCTAAAAAAGATCATCAATCCATTTTGACACCACTCACCCCACTGGAGAGGAGCCAACTGTAGATGCTCCAGGACCAGCTGATTCAGAACCCCTTCCACACTTGCTTCCCCTTCACGCTTCAAGGAAGGGTAAATTGGAATTAAGGAAAATTTTCTTTCTGAGAGGAAAAGGGCATGTGATATGCACAACTTTTATTATTGCAAATCAAAACTGCAATCTAGAGATTCATTAAAGGTTAACGTCACATATGGTTTATTAGCCCATAAATTGACCAACAGTAAAAGCTACAGCAGTTGATATCTCCTGAATATAAAAATTTAATTCCACTGAGGAGAGGTAAAGCAAAGGTAAAATATACTTGAACCATAATAAAACACGAGGATAAAAAAGTCTGGGAGCTGCAAAAATGCAAAGCCTCTTGTGGTGCAGGATAAGAATTCAGAACAATAAATTAGGAACAATCTGAAAACAAAAAGGTTAAAATTTGATAGGGCAATAGAAAACAGAAGAAATGTCTGCTGGGATAGCCCTGACTGCTGACTTGGTGCCAGCCCCACAGAGGTGCAGGGATGCTGGACAGTGACAGTGTCATTACCAAGGGCAGATATCAGACCAGAACCACGGGCACAGACCCTGCAAGCTTCCCCTTCTACCCTGCATGAGCTCAGAAACAGCCCCAGACTGAAGAGAGAAAAGTCAGGAAATGGTTCTCACTCCAAGGACAGCAGAGCACTGAAATAAACTGTTGTGGACAGAAGAATCTCTTTTAAAAGGGCTTCAAAACAGGTTACACAAGTGCTGAATAAAAGCATAGGCAATATCCAATGTCATGCAAAGACAGCATTATCCATTTAAACAAATTAATAACCATTAATGTGATGAGTCAATCAAGATAATATTTATTTGTAACAGGAAGAGCACTGGATTTCTTTATTCTAATTCCCTGACTGCAGAAAGGTACTGAACTCACAGGGCTTGGAAGCACATGCAGATGTCAGCACCACCTTGTATCCAGGTGTGTCCCCCACCATAATTAAGGAATAAGCTCTGAGTGAGATTCATCAAGATTTCAACCAACTACTCCAAAAGTACTGGAACCCTGGTCCTCAAAAATACATCAAAAATAAAAGAATACCTGAGCTTTTATCAACAGCTTCTAAATATGGTCAGTCCCTTTCCTGTAAACTCTGGAAAGAGACAAACATCATCTGGCTGCTCAAATATATATTCACCTGGGTCAGTTAAAAGAAATGAACAAGCCCTGCAGATAACTAATTCCTACCACAGGACAAAATCTTGCAGGGTCTCCAGAAGATTTAAAGAAAAGTCTTGAAAGCTCAGAACAAAAGCAGATCTAACAGTGATTGAGACTCCAGAGCTCAGAGATGATTGAAGAGGAAAATCAATACCGAGTACAGGATTCTTGCCATTATTTTTTAAAATATTCTCATTATGCCTTGAAAAATGTCATAAATAGCACCTTTTTTTTTTTCTCCTAAAGAGACCACAAATAAAGAATTCACAAACCCCAAAGAGTCTGAAAGCTGTAAACACCATTAAAGAAAAGCATCTACTTGGAAAACTGAAGGCAGCAGAATATCACCTTAGAAGAGCACTGCAGCTGAAAAATAAGACTCAGAACACCAGCACAACTCAATAATTTCCATAAAACACACTAGAGGGTAGAGAATAATTTGAATTACTTTACAGAAACAGCAGATAAATAATTCTGTTATCACATCTTTAATCTAAGGACTGTAAGTGAGAGAAAACACTAATAAAAAGGCAGTATTTAAAAGATGCTTTAAAACAGAGTGGCTGCCATCAACTGTAACATTAAACTAACTTTACTGTAATTTACTTACAACAGACTCACAGTGGTGCCTGGAATATTACAAATTTTCACTGTTTAGAGCTTCATGGAAAGCTTAATGTCTCAAATAACACTATAAAATTACTATAAAACAGGTGATTCTCCATTCTTTATTGTTGGTAAATGCTACCAAAGCAGATCCATGTATTCAGAGGCAGAATATTCCCCCTGGAACACAAAACCACGGAGGCAGTGAGGCACATCTGGGGTGCTGTGTCCATTCAGGGCTCGGACAGGACAGACAGGGAGCTCCTGGAGCAGGTCCAGCTGAGCACAGCAAGGTTTGATGAAGAGACTGGAGCATTTCTCTTGCAGGGAAAGGCTGAGGCAGCTGTGGATGTTCAGCCTTAAAAAGAGACAGCTGAGAGGGGACCCCATCCCTGTGTGTCCCTGTCTGCAGGGAGGGCTCAAAGCAGGCCCCAGGCTCTGCTCCTGGTGCCCAGCAATGGCACAGGAGGAAAGGGCAGGAACTGATGCCCAGGAAG
Organism: Notiomystis cincta; assembly: GCA_013398075.1. Taxonomy (NCBI): domain Eukaryota; kingdom Metazoa; phylum Chordata; class Aves; order Passeriformes; family Notiomystidae; genus Notiomystis; species Notiomystis cincta. The sequence goes on from VZRX01002115.1 coordinate 81,937, forward strand.
TTCCCCCTGGACATGAGGAATTATTTCTTCCCTGTGCAGTGACTGAGCACTGAACAGATTGCCCAGAGAGGGTGTGGGGTCTCCCTCAGTGGATATTCCAGAACTGTCTGGACACAATCCTGTGCCATGTGCTCTGGGATGGTCCTGCTGAGCAGGGAGGTTGGAGCAGGTGACTCGTTGTGGTCCCTTCCAGCTTGACCCACTTTGTGATACTACTGGTGGATTTTTAGTCACACATTTCAGAAAAAAAGTTAGAAATTAAACTGGATGGCTCTTTGCAAAAGCTAAAAAAACCCCAAACCAAACCAACCAAAACCAAACCAAACCAAACAAAAAAAAAACACACCCCAAAAAAACACAAACAAAAAACCACAAAAAAAAAAAAACTAACAACCAACCACCANAACCACAAAAACAAAAAAAAATCCCAACCAACCAACAAAAAAAAAAAACCTCCCCAAACCAAACCAAAAAAATAAAAAGAGAAAAAGGAAATCCATCAGAAAAACCCACAAACCGATTAACAGTGAAAATTCTGTAATATTCTGAAAGGAGTTTTAAGCTTTTACAGCCCAAATTTTTGGATAAATAAATTGCCTTATTCCTCCACAAGCACCAAGCTCATTTTTAGCACTCTGCTTATTGTCATCTTGTGGCAAAATAAATTCTATAGACAAGAAATAGCTCAGTGAGTGCTATTGTATATTAACAATATACAGTTCAGAGTCTCATTTGTTTATTTGCCAAACAAATTGATGATATTAGTTTATCTTAGATACATGGCCATGGATTGTAGAACTGATGAGAAATTTCAATTTTCACAATTTTCACAATTCTATGTGAAAGAAAACCATAGCATTTAAATGGTTAAGCCATGCAGAGATTATTTGACTCATGCATTCAGGAAAGAAATTGCATTTTTCTAATGGGATTGTTGAATGAAGCAGCAGAAGGGAGTCTGGAGGCAAAGGAGGGAAAGGCAAGGCTGAGGTGCAACCAAGGAAGTGGATTTGTTGAAACATAAAGGAATAAACACATAAAGGAGTTTGTGTTCACATGGACCTAGAGGGATCTAGATCATGGAATTCCCATCACTGATCTTTGTCTCCTGACCACATTATCAGACAATTCCACAAAATTGGTCATTATAGGCCAAATATGAAACTGAAAATTGCAACAAACTCATCACCTTGGAGATGAAAAGCGACAAAATACGAGGTAAGAAAATATCAAAGGAACAAGAGAGAAAAGTTTAACTTCCAGAGTTTGCCTAAGACAAAGCCTTTAGAAGTCAATGAAAGCAAAGGAGTTGAACAGGGTTGCCAAGATACCCTTTTATTCTTAGCTCAAAGTCAAAGCTGATAAAAGACACAAGTGTAAGATCCAGGATTTAAAATTCATTGAAAAAGACTGCCCAGATAAACAGGAGCACACACTGCCAAGGTTAAGTTTGACCTTGCAGAATCTATCTACTTAACCAAATCTCCACACATTTTGCTGAGCTCTCACTGCCATCACAAACCTGCTCTTGTGCAGGAGCCAGACTGCTGACCCAGGCCTCACTTCCTAAAGTTAAATCTTTGTTAAGAACAGCACAGGCACCAGCCAGGACTCAAACAGCTGAATCCCAGCTTCCAGCACAACAGTTCATATTTAACAGTTCAAGATATTTTCACCTGCACAATCAAATCAGCCCCAGTGGGGGCTTCAGAGCTAACAAACATACAATCACCAGGTGCTAAAAAAAATAAAATCAAAAACCAAACCAAATCAACAACAACAACAAAAAAACTACAAAACAAAACCCTACACAACAACAACAAAAAAAATCAAAACAAAAAAATTACAAAACAAACAAACAAGGAAACAAAAAAAAAACCAACACAACAACAAAAAAGACCACAAAACAAAAGCCTAAAAACCTAATTTTTCACAGCTGATACCCTTATTTGACGTTTCTGTAGCAACAGATTGAATATGATACAAACTGTTTCAGACCAAAAACCTAAATGACAGTCAAATGAACCAGTTATTTCCCCAGGGAAAACTTTGGTCTTTTACACTCTCTGGATTGCCTCATGTGTAGCTGGGTACTCACAATTAGAACTCTTGTCGAAAACCTGCTGCTTAGAAAGACAATAGGTTTTAAAAAAAGGTTTCTATCTGGAAGCTACTCATGGTTTTTCTCCCTACAGCATTCCACATCTTGCACCCTAAAAGAAATCCTTTTCAATACATATGTCCTTTGCAAATAAATGCAGGTGGGAGAATGCACAGAATCATAAAAAATAGCAAATGTTCATAAATAAGAATGATACTAATTAAAACTAAATCAGCATGATTTGCAGGTTTTAATTACAGCAGTTGCCTTATTCATATTTTAAGCTTTCTGCTTGATTNACCAAATCAACAACAACAACAAAAAAACTACAAAACAAAACCCTACACAACAACAACAAAAAAAATCAAAACAAAAAAATTACAAAACAAACAAACAAGGAAACAAAAAAAAAACCAACACAACAACAAAAAAAGACCACAAAACAAAAGCCTAAAAACCTAATTTTTCACAGCTGATACCCTTATTTGACGTTTCTGTAGCAACAGATTGAATATGATACAAACTGTTTCAGACCAAAAACCTAAATGACAGTCAAATGAACCAGTTATTTCCCCAGGGAAAACTTTGGTCTTTTACACTCTCTGGATTGCCTCATGTGTAGCTGGGTACTCACAATTAGAACTCTTGTCGAAAACCTGCTGCTTAGAAAGACAATAGGTTTTAAAAAAAGGTTTCTATCTGGAAGCTACTCATGGTTTTTCTCCCTACAGCATTCCACATCTTGCACCCTAAAAGAAATCCTTTTCAATACATATGTCCTTTGCAAATAAATGCAGGTGGGAGAATGCACAGAATCATAAAAAATAGCAAATGTTCATAAATAAGAATGATACTAATTAAAACTAAATCAGCATGATTTGCAGGTTTTAATTACAGCAGTTGCCTTATTCATATTTTAAGCTTTCTGCTTGATTATTATTGTGGTATTTTAATATTAAAACTAATTATATGCAGTTATTTAGGGTCCTAAATAATAGTTATTTTTGCAAACAATAAGAAGCACCATAGAAATTTAAAGAAACCTTTACTGATGTAAAGGTTTACTTCCACAAGATGTAATAGTCTCATAACTGATGATTTATATTTATGATCAAGATAAAGTTATCCAAAGTGGAACAGACACAGAAAAGTGAATTTCAAGAAGAGTTATCAGTGATTTGCTCTCGAGCAAATGAGACAACTCAAGGTTCTGTCTGATAGATAATAATTTCAAACTCCTGATTGGCTGCTTTGATGATGAAATCCAAAAACATTTATAATTTTTATGTATTTGGAAAAAAGTCAGTGTTCACAAACCTAATAAATGAATGGAACTTATGAAGATCCCTGGGATGAAATAGAGAAAAGTTCCAAGTACTATGGTAGAAAGATTCAACAAACCTATAAATGAAAGTTAGGAATAATAATTCAGTCCATTATGCTGGACCACATGCAAAAAACCCCCCCTCAGACAACAGAATTAAAGAATATTTCTCAGAGAAAACATCATCTCTGAAACCTGGAAGGTACAATTTTATTCTGTGAGAAATCTCACCTGCAGTACTGCCTCCAGCTTTGGATCCCACATATTGAGAAAAATAGATCTGTACTGCAGAACAACATCAGCAATATGACTGAAAGAAAATGTACTTTAAAAGAAATTTCAGCAATTAGGTTTAAATATTGGAAACAAAAAATTGAGGAAGGGGCACAAAATACAATTCAAAAAATATAAGTAAACATTGCAAATAGGACAGACTTCCTATACATCACTGATATTAAGGCTGAAGTAAAAAAAAAGTCTAAGTATTAGAAAAGATAAAAATGGAACATGATATTTAAGGTGGCACTGGAAGTCTGTCTCACTTTTTTAAAGGCTGTTAGGGCTAGGTTTAGAATATTTTCAAGAAAATGACCCCAAAATGTTATAGTCTCATTTCACTGAAATAGCAATTCCTTCACAGTATATTAGAAAATTTCTCTGGCTGCAATCAAACCTGAGCATAGCAGAAGATGGAGGAAGGAAAGAGTTTAGTTTTCAGAAGTCATCCTCTGACCCAGCCCTCTGCCCAGCTGCACAAATCACAGAATAATTTCTATTGAAAGGCAATTCCAGAGTCACTGTCCAGCCCTGTGCTCAAAGCATGGAAAATACTGAAATTGAACCAAGCTGTTCAAGGCATTGTCCAGAATGTTTTTAAGTCTTCAAAGACAGCAATTTTACAGCACTTTTGGACAACCTGTTCCAGTATCTGAGCACCCTCACTGTGAAAAGGAATTTTCCTGGTAGCTAACTGGAATTTAGCAGTCTCCTCATGACACACCTCGCTCGAAGGGCTTTGCTGACTGCTGCCACTCTCAGCTTTGACAAGGCTGCTCCTGGAGGCCCAGCACCTCCACTGGGACCAGGGCCAGCATCCTTTCCAATCCTGCCTTCCCCAAAGTCTGCTCTGCTAAAGTCCACAGCCATTATCCTGCCACATGCCCTCCTCACTTCCCTAAGGATACTGAGCTCCATCAACCCAGGAACGCTGCAGCCAAGGCTGACACCAAACTTCAAACCCTGCAGCTGCAGCATTTGTTCAGGGAGCAGACCCCACACAGAAATACCAAACCAAACCAAACAACAGCTGTACACAAAAGCTGTCCTTAGAGTACTCCAGAAATAAGCTGACCTGCAACTGGAAGGCTTCTTCAATTCCTTAAGGAAAATTCACCCAGCTTTGCTTCTTGCTTGGGTGGTCTGTAACCAAGGCACAGCTCCTCACTCTGTTGAATGTCTCTGTCCTTGGTCAAAAAGCTTTCAGTTGTCTCATCCCCCCTTTCCTAATAATTCCCTGTGCACACTCTAATTTCTCCTCCACATGCTGTAAGCCTCTTATGTGGGCCTTGGATCCCACCTCAGGGCAGATCCTGTGACTTAACTCACCTCAGCCCATCACATTCCCATGTCACACAGTGAGGAGAGAAAAGTTATCTGGCGAGTTCAAAGCATTCAGAGATGCTGGATAACCATTCAGTACCATTTCAAGAGACTTGCAAAAATGCCTGCTCTCCTCAGTGATACCAGTGAGCCCTTTGTATTTTTGCAAATACTTTTCCTCTCTTGGCTGCACTTAGGCTGAAGGAAAACAAGGCTAATGCAGCTGAACTTTCCATCCATTTCTCTGCCTGTCTGTCCATCAGTATAAACTCTGCTGACCTCTGTCCAATTACTCTGATGGGAGAAAAATATCTCAGAAATGAGAGAAAAGTATTTTTTTTTATTGCCTGGTTCACATCTAAATATTGCTGCAAGAAATAAAAGGATGAAGCCAGAGGGGTTCAGGTTGGACATCAGGAAGAATTTCTTTATGGAAAGGGTTGTCAAGAATTGGGAGGGACTGCCCAAGGAGGTGGTGGTGGAGTAACCATCCCTGGAGGTGTTCAAGAAAGGACTCAGTGCTGTGGCTTAGTTGGTGGTATTTGGTCAGTTTGGACTTGATGATTTTGGAGGTTCTACTGAGGTCTTTTCCAACACTAATGGTTCTGCAATGCTATGAGGAAGATCAACTCTAATTGGGACACAACACTTGGAAAAGAATGTACACATTTCTTCAAGGATTTTTAAGAACATGTGAAACTTGTTGCTTTTCATTACTTAGATTGGTTTTAGTTCCTGGAACAGAGAGAACAATCATACCAAGTATGAAAACCACAGAAACTAATGGTTGCACTGAATTTAACACCCAGAACCCACAGAGTGTTCTACTGGTTTCTAAGGCCCTGACTTTCAAGTCAGCCACAACGGTTTGGGGATCAAAACTGGGGTTAAATGCAGAACACAGAGTGGATGTAAACAGTGCTGTCCAGCAACTGAAATGAGTGAGGATGTATTTTTACACCTTGACAAAATGATTACAACTATGCACTCAATTCCAGTGTAAGAATTCATCTGTGCTATCATAGAATATTTATATCTTTCCATAACACAGACATTTTCTGAGTTCTGGTTAAATATTGACATTTTTGCATAAAAGGAGCTCTCTCTGAAATGTTGCTTGGGGAATGTGGGCTGAACCAGGCATCTCAGTTATGTCTCAAGCCTTGCCTCTGACAAATCCTGATTTGATTTAATCATCACAGGATGGTTAAGGTTGGAAAGGACCACTGGAGGTCATCTTGAGCACCCCCTGCTCGAGCAGGGTCCCCAGAGCACAGGATTGTGTCCAGGACAGCCCTTGAATATCTCCAGGGAAGGAGACTCCACAGCCTCTCTGGGCAACCCTCACAGTAAAGAAGTTCTTCCTCACAGTAATTAGTAATGAAACATCATTTCAGATCACTGGATAAAAGTACAGTTAGAAGTACAAACAGATAAAGCATGGTTTGATTGCCACTCTTCTCTCATCTTCTGCCACCTCCTATCATGTGAATTCGAGGATGATCTGAAAAATATAAATCTCCTGGGAAGTGCTGAGTCCCATCACATGGCTTGGGGGACTGTTTGCTGTACAGAATGTTTCCTGAAGAAAATCATGAGAAAGTGTATTTTTGACAAGCCAAGACCAAGGTTTTTTTTTAGAAATCACGAAATTTATAGCAACACCATTGGTTTATTTTAACTCTAAACTGAATGCAATTTCTTATTAATAATCATAAGGCAATATTTTACTGCATTTAGAATTATTGTGGGGATTTTATGTTTAGAATGACTAAGTCATCACACAAGCCCTGTCTAAGCCTTAAAAAGCTACCCAAGATTAGATACATTACTAAATCTATAAAGAGGACTTGGAAATAAATTATTCTAATATGCTCTGATTTACTCAAATTTAATTAAATATATGCAAACCCTCTAAATCCAGCTTCATGAATTTCTTCATGATTCAGTTACTGTGTGGGGGGGAGAATAGAAAAATTTGACCCCATGAATCTACTACTCATCAATCCTAACTGCACTTCCTCGGTTCCTTAAAAGCTGGGAAAAACACACAGGATTTATGATATGCCCAGTGACTCAGAAAAAGCCATTACAGGATGACCCAAGCATCGCCTAAATAATATACAGCACAATTAACCTTAAACAGTCTATAATTATGATAAGCTTCATAGTTCTAATTACTTTTCTTTTCAGTAACACTGCCGTGAAGTGAGTTGAATTATAAAATAAAATGTATCAGAGGGCATCTATTTATATACTTTTAAAGCAAGTATTTATGAAAGGATATAATTTTCCAGCAAATATCCAGCTTGCTGTTAATCTCCAGACCTCTTGCTTGCTGCCTTTCTTCTTCCAGCTGCTTTGCATTCGCCAACTGTGCCCCATCGGTTGGGGATTCTGGGAAGCTCTCGAAATTGAACTTGTCCACTTGGATAGCCATGCTGTAGCAAGGGAAAAGGAAGAAAAAAGCCAACAACATCATTCTTACTGGTATTTTTTTCTGCAGAAACTGCAGACCACTGTGAAACCAGGCACTACAACATCAGTATGTTGGTTTCAGTGGCACACAGTCTGTAATTAATGATATATAAACCACTACGTTTATGCACTGAAAACAGAAGTCTGTTGATGGTAAAAATGTTTTACCAATCATTAATCAACATCTTAATGACTTTGTGAGTGGTGAGTGGTCATGAGACATTGACTTTGCAGCTGCAAGCAGATGACCTCACTGAGGTTCTGTAGAGGCTCACCTGCCTCCACTCTTGGTAGGCAAAAGCTCCTGGTGTGCTCAAGACTTGCTGAAAAAAGCAGCAAGACTGGGCCAAACACTGATTAATATATTATATTGAGATGTTTATTATTACCAACCCATACAAAATTGAACTGTAACACACTTGGAGAGTCCATTGGTTTCACAAGCCAACTTCCTCACTTTTCCTTGCAAAACTCAGGAAGGAAAGACAAAATAACCACAGAAGTAGAGCCTTAATGTGGCCCTTCTTTTTTTTTTTTCAGATGACACTTCCCTCCTGCTTTGTGCATCTTCATGAATTACAGACCATATTAATTTCAATCTCACAGTAAAATTCATTGGTAGTAAATGGTTAAATAATTGCTTTATTAAATGTACGGTAAGGCATAAAAGGTAATCAAATTAAATATAGTACACTATAATGCATACTAAATACTGATATGTTAAATTAGAATCACTAATCTAATATAAAAGGGAATTCAGACCAGCTCACATCACATGAAATGTGGTTATGGAAGATCTAATATACTATGCTGCCAAAACAGCTTTAATTTCCTGAATTGTCTGAAATAGAAAAATAATTAGGGAAGAATTAAAATATATTGCTCTTGAGATGACTTTGCACTTAAGGAGACCATGCAATAGCTTTAAAAACCATTCAGGATGAAATGCAACTACAAAACCACAGGATTACTACTATTCTTTTATCTAATTCTCCTTATAAAAAGGGAAACATATTCTATGAATGTTGCCAAAAGGAAAACATCAGTAACAAATGTCAACAAGAAAGAGCTTTGAAATCCCTGCAGACCAGAAAATATTTTCTATAATTTGCATTAACTTAAAAGAATCTTGACCCTCAAAGACACTGGGTGAAAATACATGGCAATTACAAGGAATAATCTAGAGCTTGTGAGGTTTCCTGTGGGAAGATTAATTCAAATAGGCCTTATCAAGACTGAGCAAAAACTGACACGTGAGGAGAAGCTTCTGAACTTCCCCCTTCACCATTCTAGTGGGAGGTGTCCACGCCCACAGCAGGGGCTGGAACTAAATGGCCTTCAAGGTCCCTTCCAGCCCAAAGCACTCTGTGATTCTATGACTAAAAAGTTCAAATACAGCACTTGGGCAAAGGTTTCTCTAAGTTACCATTTCTGCAGCCTGCATCTTTGCTGATCTCACATCCCAAAGGCAGAGGGATTAATCTGTTCCTCTCTCAGGGAGGGTTTTGTTTTGGCTATTTTTAATGCAGCAAGAGATCATTAGAAGTTCTTCATTTGTATGCAGAGTCCATCAAGAGCTGGGTGTATTCAAGAGCTAAACATGAGTTACAGAAGTGGATCACAGGAACTGCCAGAATCAAGCCAGAAATAAAGACCATAATGAGAAATACCCAGATACAATCTGAAGAATGGATTCTGAAAAAAAATTGCCAGGCCTGAAACTATGACTAACAACATCAATTCTTACTGGCACTGAAGTATGATTGGATTCTGCAAAGGCAGGTTGGGTTTCCTGGATTTTGCACAGGCAATGCACATGGAAGACACGACTGGAATATTTTTAATTTCATACTCTTTGTTTCCAAGTAAATGCAAATCCAGCACTTGATTTCTATGATATACACAATGCTGCTTATATTCTCACAGAAATACATTTAGTTTCCTACAGCCATATTTTAACAAACTGTCTTTGCTTCTGGACAGTCAGAAGTATTTAGAATCCAGCTCCAAAGGGACCAGGAAAACAGTTCCCATCTAATTAGTGTCGCACTTTTCTAAGTGATTGATATTTGAGAAAAATATTCCTGCCTAACAATATTTAATGCACAACTGCAGCATTCAGACTGCATCCTGTGTTGAAGCATTGTAGCTGGCAATATGGTAATTTTTGTCTGGAAATTAAATATGCATGTAAGCATTTTGCACCCCAACAGCCTCCAATAAACCCACATCAGCTTTAGGAACACAGCCTAGATTGCTCTTAACTGTTTATTGTGCATCTCTGCTTGAAGGAACTTCCATTAAGCTCTAAGTTATGGAAAACTTTAGTAAACAGGGCTCTCAGTACCCAGAGAGTCCACTAAGTTTTCAAATCTTCTAACCATGTTTTTATTTATAATGTTTATACTGTATTTAGCACAGTGGCACCTCATGTCACATGAGAAGCTACAAAAACACCCCCAACAACACACTTGCCAGCTAGAAAGTGAAGAGTCTGAGTAAAAGAGAACCACAGAGAGAAAAGTATCACACAAAACAGTACTATGAACACAGCTGTAGGTAGGATATATGAAAGCAATAAACAGAGATAAAATAACATGTTTCAAGACTATAGTTCCTTTCAAAGTAAAGCACAACAGAATTAAATCCTTGCTCTTTTTCTTAAACATATCTGCCTTTTATCATTCCTATTCTGCCTCATCTTGAGCTAAAAATATTCATTTCAAGATTTGTCTCTGCATTTTTTATCTGTAACGTTGCTTCAGTATTTTTTCCTCAGCCTATGGAACACGTAGTGCATGGGAAGGCTTTGCACAAGAATCAAAACAAAAAATAAATACCATAACCTAAATCAGTCATTCATCCTTAAAAACGTACCCCTACTCAAACCCAGCTTCTTTGCTTTCTTTTTAAATATGAAGACTTCTCCCATCTCAAGAGATGTATTTCACCAGGGAGGTGTTAACGACCAGACAACAACTCCCAGAGCCAGTTGATGGAAGGAGAAAATGGATAAGTTGGACAATGAATTACAATCACCAACTGAAAAAAGGATCTTTCTCAACTTTTAAATGATCTCTAGAGATCACATGGACCTCACCCTGAAGAAGGAGAGGGCAGAGAAAGGCAACCTCTTGAACATCACCCAACTTTATCACTGGGCTGTGCATCAGAATAATGAGACTGAAATGTATTTTAGCCATAAAAGTCATTCCCTGCTGTCTTCTGCAGTCACTTTGCAACCTGTTTCCTGTCAAGAGTTCTCTGCACTTCTCCCCAGATTTGTCCTTGCTTGTTGTGATATACAAGAATCCATGGAATCTATATAGAAAAAGGTAAAAATAGACAATTCAGTCTGAAACAGGCATTCAATTTATTGCAAACAGCCAGGATAATGACGGCTCACATTGTGCAAGGGCACCTGTGCCTTGCCCTTCACTGTAATTACATATCAGGGAAAACAGAGACGATCTTAAAACTCAAAAGTTTAGAAATAAACTCATTCCAGGAAAAGGGACTAGAATTCCATTTTAACTTCTGTGCCTCATGGAGAGCTATCCAAATTTCCTACTAGATGAGTTTTCAATAAATAATGAGATATTTGTATAAAAGCATTGCATTATGGAAAAAAAATTAATATCCAATCCTGGCAATGCAAAACAGGTTTTGTTCCTCTCTGGCCAACCTTGTCTGAGCAGAAGGAGGAATAAAGTAACAACAGTTTTCATGAATAATGAAACAATTGTGTTTTGAAACTACTGGGTTTTGTCACGAAACGAGCCCAAGCCGTTGTGACAGCTCCTCAGACAACCGAGCATCATTACAGGGATGCAAATTATTCAAATACAAATTAAATGGATGAAGAGGAGAAGGTCAGCTCATCAGCAATGCTGCTGATGTGTCTGCACGGTATCATCTCACGTCATCTGTCAGGATGGCTTACGGGGAAGAAAGTGACAAACCTTGCGATGGCACGGCCAACATCTCGATGACAGGCACCTAAAGTCCTATTAAAGTCACACCACACAGCTACTGAAGGCACTGGACAGCTCATTCCACCTTTTCTCATAAAAAAGAGTTGCAACTTTACTGGAAATCCTCCCCAGCCCTAACAAAATGCTCAGCAGAAAGGATTTGCATGGAGAGAAATAACTTCCTGCAAATGACATCACGACTGCTCCCAGCCAGTGCCTTCCAAACCCCCCCAGAGCAGTGCCAGGCAAAATCCAGCATCACTGACAGTTTCACAGAAATGGCAGCTGGCAGAGAAAATCAATGGGTGAGAAACTGAGTAAGGAGGTGCTGCAAGCTCCTGCCTTTGTTCCTGGCAGGACAGTGGGCAGTCTCCCATCCACCAGTGACGCACCTCGGATCGTTACGTGTCCTCTTCTAAGAGTACCAATCTATAAAGTGAAATTAATTATGTGATACTCTCCAAATTAAACAAGGTTAAGAGCAGGCATGGTATTAAAAGAAAAGCAGCAATCTGGTCAACATAAGTAGATTTCATCTTTCATTAAGTAAATAAAACACTGCTGCTTAGCTTGGAAGAATAAAATATAGAGATAGCCCTTATTTAATTATCCTTAGGAAGAAACAATATAACAGGAACCCAAAAACTCTTCCTCATGGCTAACTACCTATTTAAATACTATCATCCACAGATGAGTTTGCAAGCTGCTTCCAAAATGAAGCTGACAGGAGGCAGTTGGAGACTTTATTCAATATTATGCTTCCTGTTCATCCTCCTTGCTTATATAAAGTAGACAATAGGGACTCTGTGCCAGACCATGTTACTGCTACTTATGCAGAATGTTTATGTGCATGAAGAGTCCCTGTACAGTCAATGATTTGAAACTTAAAGAAAACTTGAAGATGAAACTCACATTCAAGAGGAAAAAAAATGCATAAGGCAAGTTTCCTCTTAAAATTTTGCCTGATACTTTCATTGAGCAATCTCACTTGTAATACATAATATCATATTTCAGGTGCACATAATTCCACCCTAAATACAAGTCCTGCAGCTGATACCAAACTGGAACTGATGCCCAAGTATATAATAACTTACAGGCAAAGAAGGACCTCAAGAATCAACTCTTTTGTGAGATGAATACATTTGTACCATTGCCTGAAAATAATAATGTAAAGTAATGCAAATTAGCATATACCTTGTGTTTACTTGTAATTATTTCACAGATTTGGAAGTACATGTGTTTCATTGACTACTACAAAATACAACTGTAAAATTCAGTAGCTCATGACCCACAAGTAATGATCTCTCTTCCTGGCCTAAAACTGACTGCAGAAAGAAAAACAATGGCTTTAATATCTGAACCATGAAGAGCAGAAGATAAATTTTTCCATTAATCTAGAGAAAGGTCAATTAAATTTAAAAATTTGCATTTAGAACTTAATTATTTATTTAAAATAATTGAAGAGGAGATAAAAGTCAAACTATAGTGCTGAAGTCTGCAATATTCAACAGCTGAGACTTATCTGAGCGACAACATTTCAGACAATAAAAAGTTAAACCAGGAAAGAATCATTCCACTGGCTATAATGTAATATTTGAAAATGGAGCAGTGCTAAGAGGTAGCTGGCTACACAATTTCTGCCTAAATGTGATTACACTATGCGTGCTGGGCATATAGCTTCTTAATTCCTAACTCCAAATCTGAAAACCATAAACTGCAAATAAAGAGGCAGAACAATTAACTTCAACATGCATCTTTTTCCACTTGCCCATTTAAATAATTTGGATTCCCAAATGGCAATCACCATGCAGCGAAGCTGTTAGCTACCTAAAGAAATAAGAAATTTAAAATAATAATAATGGTTATAGCCTACTTTATGAATACAAATTTCCACAGGGGGCATAAGAGACCATTAATCAATAGCTTTTCATTAGGAAATTTGGAAAAGCCTAAGTACAGTAATACTTGAAGATTGAGTTAAATGTCCTCCCTTTATCACAGCTGAACTACACAAGGATTTTAAAATTCTCTTTATCCAAAATAATGCCATACTGTACCTCCTACCTCTCTCTCAGTGGAATAGTAATAATCAGAGAAATAAATGTCAAAATATATATGTTCATATGCAGCTGCTCATTTGTGTAATTCCTTATTGCCTTAGTATGGCAGGAAGTTCAGAAGAAAACATATTTAAATTAAAAACATGGAAATTTGTGCCAGATAGAACAAACAAGACCAAAAGACCTCAATTCTACACTCATGCCTAGTTATTGCTCCAGCTTTCTGAATCTCCTCAGGAAAAGATTGAGAAGATTGCCCACATCAAAATATAAACAGTGAAAATAAGAGGGGAGTGAGGTGGGTACTTCTGTTCTCTTCAAAGCATCTTTTCCAGGGAGCCTCAAGTGAAGGAATCTCTGGTGATCCTCCTTCTGACTCTGCTCACACTGAGCATTAAGGGACAAAACCCCCAAATGTTTCTGCTCCTGGGATGTCCCAAAGAAACCAGAAATGCTGGTCAGGAATCACCCCTGGATCATTTCCCAGCCTGGGCTCTGTCCTGACCCAGCACTGATGGTTGTTGCTGGTCCCAGGGCCCTGCTGGAGGATCCAAAGGAGTGGAGTTGGGGGTGTGTAACACCCCAAAACACTCAGAGGGATCTCACAGCCTCCTGCACATGATAAACCTGGAGCATCAATTCACTTTTGCCTATGAGAAAAAAGAAAAACTCCCAAATTGCCAGTGCTCCTCTTTCAAAGGAATATGACTGTGACATGTGGCACACAAGTGGTAGGTGACTTCAGAGAAGATGCTGAGATCCTACTCAGAAACCAAACTAGGGAGCAAAACCCACCAGGACAGGCTGGACACGTGGGAAATCACTCACCTGAGAGGAGCCCATCTCAGGGAGCACGCAAGGGAAAATGCAGAGATACAGAGCTTCATATACAACATAAGGAAAAACATCAGTTTTTCACAAAGGAAGTGATTCAAACATTTTTTGGGTAGAATCACAAGATGCATGAATGCTCAGTGTGCAAGAGCACACATTTCACCATGGACTGTCACTTCAAGATACAATTAGACTTTACATTCATAATGAATTATTAATTTACTGTCTACTTGCTTGTCTTCTCTTTTTATACACAAAGATAACATTTGCCCTTTTCCCAGAGCACTGCAGCAGAAGTTCACCTCAAGATGATTTAGTGTGATAAACAAATTCCTTTCCAAGTCACTGTTTCCCCAGCATAACCTGTAAATTTTATCACACCTGTAACCTTCACATTTTCTGTTCAGAGCACTCTTTGGTGAGTCCCTTGAAGAGTCTTGTATTTCAAGTTAACCTAGGCCATTGACTTTAAAATGTTTATTTTGCCATAGACACATTGATTCTTTTCACCTACAGAGTTGCACAGATTTTATTACAGATTCTCAAGTCTCAGGTCCAAGTTTTGTGAGTGATGCCACACTTAAACAAGAAAATCTAGAGTCTCTGCCAAAGAGCAAAGCTGAGGGACAGGCAGGACATCCTGAGTTTAAGCAACCAAAGCACCACAACAGCAGTGAACATCTCCCAACAAAGCAATGTGGTCCATGAGGCTCAACCTGCAGAATTTATTCTTTACCTGGTGACAGAAATAATGTTCACAGACACGAGTGGGAGCACAAAAGCTTTACTCATGCTCCAGAAATCTTAGCTCCCAGTGAGTGTGTCACAGCTTCCACAACAGGCAACTGCTCAGCACTAATAACAAATTACACACATCTCACTCACCCACACACAATTTCACCTAAACATTTTTTTTCCCAAAAATCACTGTAGATATTAGAAGTTTATTTAATGCTTTCAGCAAGGACACCTGTATGTGTGTTTAGAAGCATGCTCAGAAGAAAGCTATTTTCAGAAAACAAACCAGCAGGGACTGTTCAGCCCGGAGGGGAAAATGCACTTGGGAGACCTCAAAGTCCCCTTTCAGTATTTAAAAGAGGGTTATAAGAAAGACAGAGAGAGATTTTTCAGCAGGACTTGTAGTGATAGAACAAGGGGTAATGGTTTTAAACTGAAGACAATAATGGGTAATAAACCAAGGTGCTGCTTCTACTGCTTCTGTTGCTCATTATACTCAGCCTTTGGCAGCCCTGGGTCCAGCTTCAGCCAAATGCAGAGCTGGGATTGCCTTCACTCCCTTCTCCTCATGTTTATATTGATTTGCCTTCACACACTTTGCCCCACATATTGCTGAGCTGTGTCAGTTGTCTGATGTACTTTACCAATTTAGCAGAAAATGAGCACAGATCCAAATACCTTTTATTTTAGCCAGAACTCCCCATGTGGAAATCACCATCCCAAACAACTGCCCTGCCAGGTGCCCTCCTATTCAGTGAGCCTTGAGCTTGAGCTCCCCTGGGAAAGGGCAACCAAGCCAAATGTCCACCAGACTCAGATCTGAACACTACAGCTAGAAATTCAGTATTTATTTAATTACTGTGATGGAATGAATGATACTCATTTAGGAGCAGTTTCCTGCCACATTAACCTCCCGTGGTCAATTAGGGTGGTATAGATCACATATTATACCTGGACCATGGCTCCAGCTCACACATGGCCTGATGTGCAGGCAGTGACCAAACCATCCTCAGAGAACTAAAGCAAATTAAACAAACCCACAAAAATCAAATGAGACCAAGGGGATTTTTACTCCTGCTCCTGTGGTTCACAAATAGTTTGAACAGAGTAGTCTACATTTTAGGCATGGAAATTTCACCTGTGAGCAAAGTCATGCCTGGGAAGTTTTCACAGAATTTGCAGCTGTGTAAAGGAACTCAGAACTCAACTCAGGAATTCTGGGCCACTTATAAAGCAACTTTTCCTATCAACTTCATATTCACAAATCTCTTACATGAGAATGGATTTCCTCACTACATTTGGAGGAAGTGAGGGAAAGGGAAGTATAAACACTACAAGTTATGAGCAGTCAGCTCATGGTGTCTGAGACAGACACCTGGTTTTAAAAATCGACTTCCTTGAGCACCCTTTGTTATCATGGCAAACACAAAACCTCCAGCTGTGGAACAATTTAAAACAAACTCCCCAAAATACGACCTTTCCATTAAAAGTTTACACAAAAGGTATCATTTGAGGTCTGCTACTAAACTTCTTCAGAAGTTTTATGATTTTTAACAGAAAGTGTTCTTCTTAAAATGAGGAACACCCTAACACAACTAAGCAGTGATACACCTTTTCATTTAATTATTTCATTCATATCTAGTTGAAATAATGCCTTGGAAATGCCTAGCTTTATAAATATGGGGAATTTAGACTAATCTGTATAATGCTTCATAAACTGAGAAGGGATTATTTCAAGTAAAACATTAACTTGATATTATTTAGAAGCTTTGGTAATATTTTAAAATATTTAAATATTGAAGGTGGGTTTTTCAGCATCTATGTTTAACACAGAAATTTAAGAAGTCTTTTCATTCACCTAAATCTAAGTTTTATGAACTAAGAAACAATTTTAATCAAGATTCTGCTACTCTCTGTTTATTTGTAATATTCCTTTACATATAATAGAAGTCCAGAAGATGATGGTATCTAAATATCTGCAAGACAAATTTTCCATTAGAAAAAAAAGGGAAACTGTGAGGTAAAATTCAAAGAGATTAAAATAGAAAACAGTGCTTTGCCATCCCTTTTATGAAAATTACATATACTTTTCACTCATTGACTAGATTTTTCTGACTATAAAAAACACAGGCATATCTAGATTTAGGCATCTATTTTAAACTAAATCCCTCTTTAGGAATCAGATTTATTCTCTACCTTTAAAGAGGGGCAAAATTACCATAGTTTCACTTCCAGCTTATGAAAGAGTTGAAATTCATTTTTATATAGATCATCAACACGGTTTTTCTTAAAATCATTCTGTGCCATCATGCTCCCAGCTCCTGCAAAGGAGACAGAACCCCCCAAAACCAGGCAGAGGGCACAGAATTTACCAAACACAGAGCTTTGGGCCCATTTGACAGTTAGAAGAAAAAACATTTCTTTGTTCTTTTCCATCCTCAAAGAGCAATTTGACATAGAAATCCCATACCCAGGTTATCCCAAAATGACAGGCTACTACTACCAGAAGAATTGTACCCCAAAGTTGTGTAGCAGTTTTATGAACCTCCCCATCCACAGCTGAGAAGTTGCCATGGTTCTGACGCACTCATTTGCTTTGAGTTCCTCAATTAAACAGTTATAAATGGATTAGAAGGTTAATATAAAACTGAAAGTACATTATTATTACTAAAATTGGGTTGATATATCCTATGCTAAGCAAACAATGCTGTAAATACACGAAGCAAAGATTACATGATCTGCTTTGTTCTCAATGTAAGCCTTTCACACAAAAGATCTCCTTTTATTACTTACTCTTCTCCATTTCTCTTCTTCCACACAACTACAAAAGAGATGCCATCAAGCAAGTAAATCGAGGAATAAAAGCTGCAGAGATTTTTTACTCCCATTTATTCCCATTGAGCCTCCCTCAGGGATATACAAATTGGAAATTGCTAAATTGTCATCTAATAGGCAGAAACAACGTAGGCGAGGCCAATTAAGTAAAAGGCAGAAAGTTGTATTACACATGTAATTAAATTAAATTCTTTGACTAGACTACATTAGAATCATTCCCCAAAAGGACAAAACTCGACTTTAATCAGCACATGACACATTGTAGGACATGTCACTAAAGTAGCACATCAGGGGTTTGGATATTACTAAAAGGAAAATTTTCTTAATTGTAAATCAAGTTACTTCCAGGTGGTAGGAAATTGGCTAAAGAGCAGCATTCTCTCCTAAATATACAAGACTCTAATGATGCATAATTGAGCACAAAGTCATAAAAGAAGTCATTTTCTTCTCTTTTTTTTAGCTGTAATATCCTTCAGCTGCGTACCTACACACATTCTTTCAGTGGGACTGTTCTCTTACAGGGATCCCCAGAACACAGGAAACCACCAGATCAAATCACCACCTTAACTGCCAAATGTGAGTGACAATAACTCTGGATAATTTGGCTTTTAATCAGAAACAGCATCAAAAGGGGTAAAAAAATGTGCAGTGCAAACAATTCTGACCTACAAGGTTTGGGTTCTCCATCTCTTGCCATTCTCAGCACTGAGGCCAAAACCTGCTCGTTGCAGGCACCAGCTCAGCCCTCTCCTCGTGCCACTGCACAGCCCCTGGAGCTGGAGCCCAGGCTGGGACGAAAATAAATTCCAAAATGCAGATACAAAGGACCCTCCTGGACTACAGGAGCCACAGGAGGAGGAGAAGCAACATTTACCTCTACCTGTGGTGCTTTTCCATGCTTTTCCTTTCTGGAAATTGGCTAAACCAGGCAAAAAGCCATCAGCACCCCATTCTGAGAACAGCACCATTTAGTTAAACCAGTAATTGTCCATCTAGATGATAATCAGAATCTCAGAAATGGATTGACAGCTCTAAGCACAAACTGCCTTTTGGAACTAAATCAATTCTGTGATTGTCCAGCAACCAAGGGGGGCAAACATTTTCACAAACCTGGGACAACCTCTGTACCCTAAGCCAAATTGGTATTTTCTTCCCAGTAATTCCCAATAACTCACTTTATATCTCTCTTTTTATGTTATGTTCCTTAGATAATGCCTTTTCAATGGCAAATCTATGACTTTCTCTCTCAAGGAACTTCCTGTCCTCTAGGAACACATTTACCTGCCTAAGAAATGCTGCTTAAATCCCTATCATTATTTCAATATTGGAAAAACCAGCTTATTGTTTATGTCATACATGTACACAAATTAAAATGGAGACTTGGAAAAGAAATAAAGTGATTTGCTTTCTTGATTGAATAGCATGGAAATGCAGAAAATGGAAAAAACACATGGCTTAAATTGCCTTAGGAAAAAAAAAATAACCTGCTTATATGAAAGAACAAACAGCTTTTAAAAATTATAGATATTTTAAAATGCTAATTATTTGTATGAACCAGTTCCTGTGCACAAGGGATCAAATGTAAGTGAGTTAGTGCAGCTGACAGCAGCAGTGAGAAAAGCAAGAGGCCATGAGAAAGACAAAAACCAGGGCTTGTTTTGGTGAGCCTGTTCTGAGGACAAGCAGTACAGATATAACCCACTGTCTAATGTCACCATGTGCTTGCAAATATCACTGTACAGGAGTCCAGCCTGCACAGCCTCTCAGATAATGCCAGATAAACGGCAAGAAGCTCTCCTTCAAAATTACAGATGGATGCTTCTTCCCAGAAAGGGACATGAAAATCAAAATACAGGAGAGAATATAACAAAGAAGCTGCTCTGAACCCACATGGAACAACCCCAGAAATGAACAATGAGCACTGACATAAAAGTATTCCTCATGGAAATTCCAATTCCAACACTAAAGCCTGCATACATGTATTTATTGCCTGCTGTCACCATGTAATCAGCTGTCCCTAATCACCCCAGAGCTTACTCTGATAAAATTCTCTATTTCATACTGCAGATCATGACTGAATATTCTAAAGTCCTGTCCTATTTAAGTCCTTGTGATTCAGAAGGAAAATAAGTGACAGCTTGAAATAAGCTGCTAGAGATGCCTATCTTAAGAGATGTTTTCCATCAATATACCAAGGGGGAAAAGGAAATATTGGTGATGTAGATTTATTGTGCCTGACATTGCTGGGCTTGGCAGAGTTGCTGTAGGAAGAGATGGGGTAAAGGCTGCTCATGAGTAACACAAAACACAGTAACAAGAAGCAGGTTAGAGCATCATTTACAGAACACAGCACAGGTCAATATTTTATGTACTACTATTATTGTTGTTGTTATTATTATTATTATTATTATTATTACTATTATTATTACTACTATTATTATTATTACTATTATTATTGATATCTTAAAAAACATCTCAATGACTTACCACAAATTTCCCTTTCCAAGTTTACTACTTAATGAGTCTAGACTCAAATGAAAAATAGGACTTCACTTGCAGCTTCCAGCATGATGCCTGTGCTCTTCTACCTTAAAATGAATGCTTTTGAATTTCTTAACATTCACCTTTCATTTCATTTTACATACATACTGTGCTTTTCCCTCCAGTGGATAATAAATAATATACAATATAGAGTGTAATGCCTGGGCATAAATCTAAACTGAATTCAGGGGGGGAAATGAAACAGAGTTGTTACATTCATGTCAGGATCCAAAAGAGTAAGGTCTGATCGTGCAGTTAAAAAGACAAAGCTTGTAACAATAATGGGTATCAAATATGTAAGAGAAAAAAAACCCACCAAACTCTAAATATTTGCAAGTTCATGGACTTAAAAATGGTGAAATATTTACTAAGTCTACCAATGTCACTGCATTCTTTTACTCCCATTTCCTCCAAAGGTTGGTAGACTTCATAATGCAGTTTCTTCTCTAAGGGTGAATACTTTGATTGTTTCATGATTTTTATTGTCATAAGCCTTTCTACAACAATAAATTACCTATTCTTGGACAGCTTTAGGAGAGATGCAGGTTTTATGATGTGAAGGTACAAAAATATTTTGTGTTTTGATGTGCCCTTTCTATTACAGTAAAGAAATCATTTATTCTCAATCTCAGTTCTATTAATAATTAAAAATGGTTTTTTGCAGCACAAAAGGTTTTTCAAAATTGACAAATCTTTAGACAACACCTTTGCTCTGCCCATAAATGCTCATTGCTTAAACTGAGTTAACTTGTGGCATAATAACACTTTGTTTAATATGCACTTCATTCTAAAAAACTATCCTACAGTTTATTGGGTCACTGACTCTAAATTAAATTTCTTTTGTTTATCATTTAATTCCTTCCTTCCAGTCTTCTAATCCCCACACTCAGATTGATTTTTTTTTTCTATTCATCACTATCAATAACAAACTTTTCCAAAGTCACTGTTATTCCCAGGAGAGCAGGAAATGCAAAGAAAGGACCAAATTTGGCCAAGAAACTAGAACTCAGTTAAAAGTTCTGTAGATAATATGTGGCCCAAGCTATAATGTCTCTCCATACCACACTCTTGCAGTCCAGTAGGTAATCAGTTTTTAATATTTATAAATATGGGAATTTATTTACCAAAAATTGGAAGTTCTTTTGAGAAGCCCCTGTCCAACTCAGTGTTTATGTTCTGCTTACACTCACCTCTGATTTAAGTCACCTTTTTAGCCTCAGCCCTATAACCTCACTCAACACCTCACTCAAGCTCTGACCTATCCACTTGCTGCTGGAAAATGATCCAAAAAAGAACAGTGTGATTCCCTGCCCCCCTCCAGCTTCTCTCAATGTTCAAACTGAATTCAATATTTAAAAAATGACTGATAAAAGGGAAAAAAAGCAGCTGAGTATTGCAGGTCTTACAGAGGTTGTCATCAACTCCATCAAGCTGGATGTTAAATCATTCTCTGGCCTCTCCACCAACATTAAGAGGGGAGTTGCAGCTTTTCCTGCTGTCAGTGCCTATCTGGCTGATTTGGGGTAAATTCACCACTCAGTTAGGGCAGACAGGCTCTCAGACCATGCACTTCCATCCTGAACTTCAGGGCATTTTCATAAATCAAAAGATCAAGCAGCTGCTGGAAACTCACTTATGATAATATGAATATAATCACTGCAGCTTCAATGAGTTCTTCCTGAGGTATTTTCAATAAGCTGGAACTGAGGGAAAGCATCCATCATTAATCACAACCAGTGAATCAGACACACAGCTGGGCTGGGCCAGTAAAGCACCCACAGCAGAATCCAAGCTTTGGTTGCCATCCCACACACATGAAATTCCAGGTGTGTTCAGTGCTGAAAGTTAAGTAAAGGACATTGTTTTGAACGTTAACCTCTTTTATTTGGGACCCAGAAGTGGCTCAAGCACATCAAGATCCTCTGGGCTTCACCTTACACTGGGAGCAGCCAGCAGGAACTGGAACACAGAGCCCAGAGCTCCAAAGCACATTCATGGCACACAGATCCTGTCTCCCAACCAGGGAAAAACCTTAGCAGGGTAAGGCCTGAAGATGAAAGGCTCCTTTTTACAGATGCTGGCCATGACTCACCATCAAACAAAAAGCATGGCTCAAATTACCTCCAGTAAGTGAAACAGCTGCACAATCATCTCTAGAAATCTCTGTACCTGTTTGAAGTAATGACAAAAAACCCTTCACTTAACCTGAAGTGCCCAAATCCACTGGTGCAGAGACCTTCATATGCACCCTTAGAGTTCCAGAGAATCCAACTACAGATCCTTGTACAGACAGGGCTCCTGACCTATGAAAAACTGATTCTATTTACACAAGAACACACAAAATATGAAAAGCACACACATACACACACACACACCAGATGGATAGACAGAAATCAATTTTCCCCATGAAGTGATATAATTCTAAATCACAATACTTAACTCGAACCACGATTTTCTGAAACTCAGAATAAGTCTCTGTACTTTTTTTCTCTTTTGTTGCCACAGAACAGCTGCTGTAAAATTCTGTTCTTCTCAAGTGAGAGGAAACTTTGTGAGGAAGACACTGAGTAGTGTTTCCAAGCAGCTTTCATAAGCTTTTTCCTGAGAAAGATGGAAGAAAAACTGCTGGGCAAAGCAGTTGTTCTCACCAGCAAAGTCCACCAGTGCTGTCTACACTGGTGTTGAAATACCCATTAACCTGAGGGAAGGTGACAAAGAGGATGGTTCCTGGAAGATCTGGGATGCCACCATGATGCCCATTCCTGCTGTGTGTCAACAACTGCCCCCAAGGCAGATAAGGGAGGCTGCTGATCTCCTTGTGAAGCTGAAGATCCTTGTGGGAGCTCCATCCCAGAGTCAGAGAACCGATGGCAGCTTTTGCAAACCAGGTCAAACCTCAGAGGCCCTCATTAGGCACAAGGAACTGCATGTCCCTGTTCTCCAGCTCCTTTAACAATGGGATTTCTTGATGCCACAGTGCTTTGTCTCTTTTTCACTTCTGAGAAAACAAGATTACCTCCAGTAAGTGAAACAGCTGCACAATCATCTCTAGAAATCTCTGTACCTGTTTGAAGTAATGACAAAAAACCCTTCACTTAACCTGAAGTGCCCAAATCCACTGGTGCAGAGACCTTCATATGCACCCTTAGAGTTCCAGAGAATCCAACTACAGGACAGGCCCACTGCACCCACCTGTGACACAGCAGTGACACAGAGCTGCCTTAATTCAGCTCTAACAACAGGCATGTTGGGAATAAAGCTGTGGATGGGAGGAATTCCAGGTATCTCAAGGATGCAGAGCTGGAACTCTTCTATTAATGTAATTGTGTTAGCAAGAAAAGGCTTGCAAAGATGTTCTTGGGAAGTTCTCTGGAAGCTTCATGGAAAGACTGAGCCTGAGATTTCCCTGGAATTTCTGAAGAACAGTGACCTGGGAGAGGCTGCAGGAGGGCATCGATGGCAGAAATGCTCACAGGCACAATCAAAGCTGAGGAGGGCAATTTTCCTCCTTGGCTGGGGCTGCTAAATGCAGCTTAACTGAGGTCTGCTGCCCCTCTCCTTCTGAACACTGAGACCTTCCTCTAGACTGAGTGTTCTGAAACTTTTGTTGTTTTCATCTGAATAGAGGAAACCAAGGAAAGATCAAACATAAAAAATCGAGCGAGATCGTCAAAGCCCAACAGCTTCAAAGTCGACACCCAAAAATTCAAATCTCCTGTACCCATTTTTGTGAAAGCTCTCAGAACACAGGTAAAGTGATATTCTAGAAGAGACAGCAAGGAAAATAAATGCAGCTGCAATGCCATGCTAAGGATGACACAGGTAGATGAATCTCCTCCAGCAGATACCCACGTGTTTTAAGGGCATTAATTAATTGAGAAGGAGAAATTAAAGTATTTGGTGACAAGCAGAAGGGAACACATGTCCCTGTTAGAAAGCATACATGGGGCAATCACTAAAAGAGGAAAAACAATCTGTGTTTTAACCACACAAAATGCGTCAAAAGCCAAGTACACAAAGAGAACTGACGTGGCTGCTGGGAAGCGTTGTTTCCACAGCCAGTTTTCATTAACACCAGAATACCTGCAGATCGTAGACTTTGATCAAATAATGTGTGCAGAAGAAGCAAGGTATTTTATGAGATTCCAAGACAAGTTTCTCTCAACCCCATCAGGGAAAAAAAACAGAAAGACAAAATGCAAGTCATTGCTCCTCTACCAGTACCTTACACATCAGGCTTTCTCTGGGCAGTTTCAATTGTGAATTTATTGAAAATTTAATGATTAATGCACAGGTAGTTAGGGTATCTGGTTTTTTCTTCTGGTTTAAATTGCTGATTCAAACCTCAGGCTGTTTTAGGTAAAGCTGGGGCTTGGGTTTTACCCTGAAAATGCACCAGTTTTCAGAAATGCCTACAAATACAGCATAAAGATGATACACAGTGCAAACTATACCTGTTTGGGGTTTTTTTAAGGCAGAAAACCACACAACCAGACCAAAGTAGAAACTGCTTCCCAGCAAACATACAGTTGCATTGAATCATTAAGCCAGCACAAGGTTTAAAAGGATAAATCTCAGCTTTTAAGTGCAAAATAGAATTCAATTTTAACCACTGAGCCATGACCACTGCCTCTTTAACAATGCTATAAAAAGCTACTTGGCTTTTCAAATTTAAAAAAGTCAGTGTCACATAAATACTCTCACAAAAGATCTAAAAATAACTTTAAGCTGCCCACCCTCAAGGTCAGAAACAGCAGATGCAAAGAAATAAAGCTCTACAAAGAGCTTCCAACAGGAAAATGCTCCTGACAAAAGTGAAGGTGTTGCCACTGGTCCACAGCTATTTCTTCACAGTTCTTCAGCATCAGCTTCTGCTGAGTTCTGCCCATGCAGTTCTCACCAGTGAACCACTCTGCTGCTGTTGAGAGAACACTTATTCAAACTTACTGACTGAAAACAAACTTTGGTGCACGTCCTTTCCACTGTGTACAAACGAGGTACTGAAGGAGAATAAAGATGGATATATTTGAGATGCATTAAGGCAGAAACCAGTAATTTTCAGCATTTCAGTGGAGTACAGAATGGCTCATTACCATCAATGCAGAGGTCACAAGCAATGCTGATCCTGCTACATCAGAAAACTTCTCCATGTGGATCTGCTAATGGATTCCTCTCCAGCTCCTGATGGAAACCAGATCAGTCTCATCAGAGCCCAACCATTCCTTTAACAACATTCCTTTAACTTCACACTTCTCAGAGTAGAAAAATAGAGTAGAAATACTGGCAGTGATGGGGGCTCAGACTGCCTGGAGAAGTTCCTTTTTTTGGCTGTAGCAGGTCCACACTTGGCAGAATGTCCTGTCAGGAGGGAGAGGGCTGCTCTTTGTGGACCTTGAAAAACAACCTAACAAGACACTCAATAAATGTGTTCTGAATGCCAGTAAAGTCATCCTCTGATACAACAATTCAGGGATTTCAATGATTCTGCCTTGAGCTGAGTTTGTGTGGCTTGCAGAAGATGAAGGACTGAGCCGACCCTCCTGTGATCTGAAAGTCTGATTTAAGGAATCCAAATATTTCAAATCTGATGTTTCAAGCAGGCTCCCAACTCCTGCAGCTACACTTTTTTTTTTTTTTT
>VZRX01002115.1:108140-177910 GCA_013398075.1 Notiomystis cincta
TTTTTTGTTAATGATTATTATGCTTCTTTTAAGCTTTAATGTTTTCCTTAAGAATGGGCATAGAAAGTATTCAATTACTGAAGTAAGAAGTCATGGGCTGACACAAAGCTGTAAGAAATACTGCAGCCTGTCAAAGGTGATAAGTGCCTCTGATTATCCTTGACTGCATTCCCTGGGCTCAGCATTTCATTAAATAGCAATGCTCTTTTTTAAAAATAGATTTACCACCATATCCTGAGGGTCCTTCATATTTTTAGTTAAAGCTATTTACAAAAATACCACTTTCCTCACTAATTGAATTTGATTTTCAGTTTCAGTGTTACTGGTAAGATTTGTTAAGTTTGGGTAATGCAACCTGAAACAAGTCATGAAACTTACAACAGTTTTTAAACTCATTTTCATGAATCTCCCTTCAACTGGAAAAATTAATAACTTCTTTGGAGAAACTACAAACTGCTTCAGAAATTAGGTATTCCATTAAATGAAGTGAATTTGGCTGTTACATCCTTGAAGAAGAGCACTACAGTCAACTGTGGATCTATGTCCAAATACATTAGTTGAAAGGTGAAGAAACAAAGTGGAAAGGGTGGTCAGGCACTGGAACAGGCATGGAACTGGTGGACTCTCCATCCCTGAAGTGTTCAAAAGACAGGCAGATGTGGTGCTTAAGGACAAGGTTCAGTGGTGGATCTGGCACTGCTGGATTAACATTTGGACTCACTGATCTTAGAGGTCTTTTCCAGCCTTAATGGTTCTGTAATTCTGTGAATGAATGAATTTTTTTCAACGTGTGTTAACTAAATTCTTCTGCACATACCAGGACAGAAAGTGTCTGCAGCACCTGTT
Source organism: Notiomystis cincta (assembly GCA_013398075.1). NCBI lineage: Eukaryota > Metazoa > Chordata > Aves > Passeriformes > Notiomystidae > Notiomystis > Notiomystis cincta. The sequence goes on from VZRX01002115.1 coordinate 108,987, forward strand.
TAATAATGCCTGATAAAAGTTGTGGGTTTTGTTTGTTTGTTTTACTGAATATGATATTAAGTAAAATAGCTGACCATGTAGCAAAAGCATCATGTATTTATGCAGGCAGAAATCTTAACAAACATTGAAAAGAACAGTTTATTTTCAAATAAATATTTTTTCTTGATGCAATGGGCATAAATAGTTCTGCTCTATAGAATACTTATCTATAATTGGGGATAACAACAGGAAAACTGAATTGACTTAACTGTTAGCTGAAACTCAGAAAACAACATTTTCTACAAGATTTCAAATATCTATTTCCATCCTCTGTTGGCAGAAGATTCATCAAACATCAGTCAGAGCAGAAAAAAAAATTGAAACAAATATTCTATCTGAGGAGAAAACTTAAGTTGCAGAATTCCATAGATAAGCTTTAAAATGTGACACAACTACAGAATAATTCCTTCTAGGAAAACCACAGAATTATCTCATGTTTCCACAAGTCAAGATGTTCTTCTAAATGAAAAACTTAACTCAAATAATTGGTAACTTTTTAATAGTTTTGAAATGTTTTTAAACTAAAAGAGGGGAGATTTAGATTAGATATTAGGAGGAAATTCTTAATTGGGTGTTGATGCCCTGGCACAGGGTGCCCAGGGAAGCTGTGGCTGCTCCATCCCTGGAACTGTCAAGGCCAGGCTGGATGGGGCTTGGAGCAGCCTGGGACAGTGGAAGGCGTCCCTGATCATGGCAGGGGGTGGGGCTGGATGATCTTTAAGATCCCTTCCAACCCAAAGCATTCCAGGATTCTGTGGTCCTTTGCAGACTAAGGACAATCAGTGAAAAAGATGCAGATGTGAAAAGAAAGGAATGAGGTTTGATCTGGTGTCCCAAATCAATGACTGATTTTTTCATTGAAAATAAAGCTAAGGCCACAAGTAAAAGGGAACTACATGGCAAAAATATTCAGTGTTTTCTACTCCTTCTTTAAAGTAAATATAGCAGTGTTTTGAAATAAAGACAAGTCCAGCCCAGGGTTGTGAAGATGATTAATGAATACAAATATTTGTCATACAAGGAGAGGCTGAGAGAGCTGGGACTGTTCAAGCCAGAGAAAAGAAGGACCTTATCCATGAATTCTTGAAGGGGGCAAGGAGTAAAGAAAACAGATCCAGGTTCTTCTCAGTGGTGCCCAGTGGCAGAATGAGAGGCAATGGACAAATGAAAATATGGGAAATTTCACCTGGACACAGTATAAACCTTCATCATTGTGAGGGTGGTGTGACACTGGAACAAGCTGCTCAGGGAGGCTCTGCAGTCTGTGACTGTGGGTGTGGTTCTGTGACATCGCTCATAAAATTATCAGTTCTGTTTTCAAATTAGTTAGAGGAAGACTGGAAGGGAAAAAACCCAGTCTGAAGGTTTTTCCAGAATGTCTGTCTTCTAATATGTCCCGATTCCAGATTTTGCTTACTAATAAATAATTGGAAAGTAATGGGGGAAAATCCTCAATGGAAAATAAATAAAATATTCCCAATTTTTAAAGAAGCCGAAAAACACTGAACAAAACATTTAGGGGATTGCTCAAGATGAATAAATATGTCATCTGCAGAAGGACAGCATTTCTATTTATCAGGTGAAGTTATGCAGAATTGGGTTGGAGCTTTTACATTCAGTACTCAGAAGATTGCTTCCATAAGGCAGAGTTAGCTCAGAAAACATGTTCAACACAGTGGAAGAGAAATGTACACAAGAACCTCTAGGACCATCCCCAGCTCATTATCTCTGCCCTCACAAAAAATGGAAGTTTTCTGGTACATTCATTTCCTACCACTGTTTCAATTAATTTCACCAAAATTAATTCTCTGTAGGGAAATCTCCAACCTTCAGCTGCTCCCAATGTCTAAACAAAATATTGCCAAAAGGGACAGGGGGGGCAAAAAAGAGAACATCTTCTTTTGCCTCCAAAATATGTTTATTTGACACAGGGAGCACCTTAAGGTAAAAGAGTGAGAGAAAAACAAGAGGCTAAACTAAGAAATGAGTGAAAGAGAGAAGCAGAATGAGCTGCACAAGAAGCCCTGAGGAATGTTTTAATTCTGGGGTTTATGCACCCAGAATTGATCCAAGGCAGACACAAGACACATTCCAGCTCCCACCTGATGGACACAGCCTGCAGAACTCAGAACCTTTGCACCTGGGGAAAAATACAGAGAGCACAAACCCAAGTGAGCTCACAGAGCTCAGAACTCCGAACCAGCAAACAGCTCCCAAAGTGAGCTCTGAACTTCACCTCAGGAGAGATTTTACAGCAAAGCCCAACATCACAACGATGGCAGAACTGCATTTTACCATGACTTCTAATTACTACAGTGCTTATGGCTGCCATAATTTATTCAACAGCAACATTCTGTATCAGTAAATCTCTCTGTTTAAGGAGTTCTTGATGAACAGTGAACTGGATTCTAATGGGAATCTCCTGAAGTGTTAAACATCATTAGATTAAACATCATTAAACTTCAGTAGATGAATATTTTGCTGCAACAGTAGAAGTTTTATTCACTTTCCATCTGAGAAGGTCAAAGTTAGTGCAGATAAGCTCAGTATCATTTATCTTCTGAATCACTAAGACCTGGGATGCAACATACTCCTTCCTAAATTGCATTTCAGGGATGATTTTCTGCTGGATTCAGGGGGGGGGAAATCCTCCTTGATTACTTTCTCAGATTTCTGATTATCTTGCAACACATTAATATGCAGGGCTTACATGGTTCCCTGCCCATGGCAGAGGTGTTGGATCAGATGATCTTTGAGTTCCTTCCAGGTGAAAGCATTCTGTGATTCTGTGACTTTATAAAACAGTTCTATGAACACAAAATGTTCATTATGTGACATCTATTCACTCTTCATGAGCAGCTCTCCTCCACCTAAACCTTACTCTGATGTTCTCTCTCTAGCACATACCTGACTCAAGGATCACAAAAATACTGACAGCAGCCAGTTCAGTAACATAGAAACAGCAATAATGAGAAAATTACCAAAACAAGTAAAGCAGTGTTCCAGCTTTATGCCAGTATGTTCAAAACAAGTTATTTTAAATTAATTACTACTAGTGAGTACAAGCAGAAAAGAAAACTAATAGCAGGTCATGTTCCCCATCATTAAATCACACCAAATCAGCTAATTGGGGTATTTTTAAAAAAATTTACTTTCTGTAACTTTTACTTTCCATACTTGCATTTTTATTTCAATAGCTAGCAAAAAAAAAAAAATTAAAAAAAAAAAAAAAAAACCACCCAAAAAAAAAAAAAAAAAAAACCAAAAAAAAAAAAAAAAAAATAAAAAAAAAAAAAAAAAAACCACACCAAAAAAAAAACCAAAAAAACCCAAAACAAAAGCTAGAAAATTGTAATACAACTCTCCATCACTATCAGGCCTTTTCTGACTCCTGACTGTTTAATTCCTTATTGATTCTTTCTTTTTTTAATCATATCCAAAACGAAACTGATTCTTTGCTTGCTGAGGGCAAAGCTGGAAAGAAATACATGAATTTGCTGAGCAGCATGATGAGGACTATCCTCTCTCACAGGCAATGCTCTCGGGAGGAGCAAACCTTTCCTTTACCTTGACAGATGCAATTCAAAATGGGGCTCGCTGTGAAATCAAAATATTGAAACTGTCAAATATAATCACTCTTCTGGCACATCATGCAAAATGGAACCTGGATTTTATAGACAAGAAAGATGTTTTATTTCTTTAGCAGACCAAGGTCTCAGAGGTGACTCAGACCCACCCTGAGGAATGCAGAGCCTGAGGTGGAAGATGAGCACAAACCACAGAGCCCCAGTGCCAGAGGGGAGGAGTTGGCACCTCAGACTGGACAATTTCCTGCTGAGCACTGCAGAACCCACAGGCAGAATTCTCCCCCGGCTCCTCTTGTAACCAGCACTACAAAAGGAGGGTGTTGTCCTCTTTAAGTTCTCAGTAAAATCAGCCCTTCTGTCCTGAACTGATGTTTTCTGCTATTTCACTGATCCTCCTGTGGCACAGGAGCCCAGGTTCCTACATTCTCATTTCTTGCACTCATTTTTAATTTCTACATTTCCACTCTATTAAACTGTGACCCTAAAATGCAAGTTTCTTTCCAGTCTAAGAATTCCCAGCTTTGTCTTCTCCATCTCTGGCCAGAATCTCCATGTGTAAATCTGAAATAACTGAATGTGTTATACAATCTTTGAAATTTATTTCCTGAGATCAGTTTTTCATGTTCTCCAATCTAATTCCTGCTTCTGGCATTTCACAGTCTCAACAAAGATTACAAGCACCCCAACAACACCCAATATGACCATCTTCATTATTATTTCCAGAAATATTTAATCTTTATTTCCAGATCACAGATATTCTGAGTTGGAAGAGCATATTACTTCTTCTTTATCTTGTGCATGTTTTTAATGTTTTCTAAAACTGCTTCTGGATAGTCAAGGGTTTTTTCCCTTAGGTTATATAATTCATTTCTTTATCATGTTCTGTACATTATTCAAGACCTTTGACAATAATTAGTTTTGCTTTAAACACTAAGAGAACAACATTGGGTTTGGAAACTTGACAGACTTATTTCTGAACTGAAGCAAGGAAAAATGTTTAAAAAACAATGAAGGATGATTATTAAGAAAAAAAATCCCAGCCAAGCAGCAGAGTATTGCTGTAATATGTATTATTTACATTATTTTAAACCTCTGTAGATTATTATTTCTGTGCAAGATTATAACTTTTGTGTAAACATATTAGACACCACACTTAGCAGAGCAAGTTTAATTTGTATGATCTCAACCAGACTTGAAAAATGTGAATTTCCAAGTGATCAGCTCTCAGCCTGTTTGTTTTTCGGTGCATTCAGAAAAACATATTCAATTCACTGTTAGTTTTTAATACAATGTATTTGCATGTAATTGTAATTACAGACTTCTCTGGAATTAGTAGTGTTGACAGTGAACATGCAGCACACCCACAGGTAGCCTAAAAGTCATCATTGATACCTGGTGGGTTTGCCAAGTATTGAAAGAATTTTTGGGAGCCTAAATCAAAATTAGACTTGTTTCAGTCTAACTGCTCAAGGATCAGAGTAAAAGGGGTTAATAGAAAATTATAATTTGTGCCTTGGATTTTGAGTATGTTCCTTAGGCATCAAATTCTACTGAAATTATTTCCAGGCTTGTTGCATGCAGAATTGTGACTAAATCAGTATTTAACTGCTGACATGCAGTAAAGGTACCAAGGCTCAAACTTTCACCAAATCCCAGTACAGAAATCAGAAATGCAGGACCTGTTTCTCTTCCAAACAAGAACTGGGACCCCAGCACACACTAAATTCCTAAAGCTGCCCAAGCACACTGGCACTTGGGGATCTTCCACACCTAAGAGATGGCAAAAGTGATATTCCATCTTCTTCACTTTTACTCTTCCTTCTGTCTGCAATCATTTGAACTGAAGTACAGCACAGAATACGCTGTTGGCTTAAACTTCTACTGTGAGGAACAGAATCTCATGTCCACAGAGGAATTCCTACGATTTCTACCATTTCAATTTAAACAATTCCACAGTATTCCATGCCTAAACAAGGAGAAAATATGGGTTTTTTTTTTAAATCTACTCTAACGTTTTATTTCTGTAATTTCTTTATACATTTCTCTGTCATGCAGTTGCTACCTCTCCATCTGATTCAGCTAAAAATAATCAAAATGTTCCAAAGAAAGCAAAGCAAATAATCACTCAGATACTCTGTAACACTGCACTTGGAGGAATTATCTCACTTTCACTAAAGAAAAAGGCTTCTTGTGTTTCCTCAGGCATCCTGCCTCTGAGGCTTAGCTGGACTTTGGATGCCACACAAATATCTTCTTGTAAGTAAAGTAACTTTGAAAACCTGCTAACTTCTTTAACATCCACATATTTTATTCTTGATTAGCATCTATTCAGTCTTCATGCATAGATGGACAAAAACTATGTGTAATTTTTCTTCAATGAAACAAAGTAAAATATTTTGCCTGAAAAGAAGGTACCAAAAAAAACTTAAACCAAACCCATATTTTCTTTTAACAGTATTGAGATACTAAGGTGTCTCTTGGAATTAAAAAAGTTAAAACCCTAATAATTTTTGATCTAAGAGATCAGAAATCTACCACAAGCACTGCCATCATTTGAAAATTACAAACTTACTTACACTTCATAAATTAACCTTCAAGTTATGAAACTCTAATTAGTGTTTAATTACTATATGTCACTAAAAGAAAACTCTGAACTGGTAAAGTAACTTCTTATTTTCTAATATCCTTTCAACACTCCTCAAAGGATAGGAAAGGTAAGGGATACACAAGAAAAAACTCAAAAGACTTCAGTGTGAAAATATAATTGTGAATATATGTACATATGTCTGTCTCTACATATATCTATATATCCATATATATATATATATATATATNTGTAGAACCCTCATTCTCATGTAGAACCCTGAGTTGTTGGATACTACAAATCCTGACACAGTTGTGTCTAGAGCTTTCTAGATTTTCCTGTGTTCTTCACTTGGAATGTCTGAACAGGAACAGAATTGAGCACTGGCATTTTGCTCATTTTTTGGAAACTTCGGTCCTTTCCTGTAACGGGGTGACCTGGGATAGCAAAGTCCCTCTCACATGGTTTTTCAGCCATATGCTGTGAGTTGTTCCTAAAGAGGAGTAGGATGTGATTTGGAGCCTGAGGGACCACATGGGGAGTGATGTTGTGGCCGTGGGCAGGAGCACAATCTGCTTCTCTGGGTTTGCTGTGGCTGCTGCTGCTGCTGAGTGCCAAATTCCCTGCCCTGGCAGCAGCTGCACCTGCACTGCCTGAGAGGAGGTGTAAATGCAGTGAGACCAGAGCTAGGGACTGGATAGAGCAGCTTCAAAGGTTTCCAGAAGGTTTTAGTTTAAATACATCAGCAATACTGATCTGCAATGTTAATGATGACTTACAGTCATGTAGAAAATTGCAGTGTTGTTCAAGACAGATAATTTCTTCCAGTGGTCAGTCCTGGAAATACCTGAGCCCTGTTGGAAATCTGAAATTAAATGTGGGTAGAATAAAACATCATTCACTTGCTGTGATAATTTTTCAAGCTTTTGAGGCATTTAAACTTTAATTTTATGTAGCAAATTATACTCATTTGCTGCTTAGATTTTGTAGCTGAACACCTATTGAAGATTTTTTCGTATTCTGTTGACTTCTATATTGTGTTGACTGTGACTTTTTGACTATGGCTGTTGTTCTTCTGAGCAGTTTCATATCTTCATTTTGATCATAGATCCATTGGCACTGGGATGCCTTTTTCCTGGGTGTGTTTTCTCCCTGACACAAAGAGATTCTGAAGAGTACTTATGTTTAAACACTCACTGTTGCAGGAATTATAAAAGATTAAGGGATAATACAAAATTATGGAAAAGAAGAAAAGACTAATTGAAGTTGTAGCAGCAAATGTTTTCTCATGTGTTTTATTTAAGTGTACAGAATGTATTTAATAAGTCCTAATTACTGGTTTTATTATTGTTGGAGGAACTAGAAGAAGTTTCCATGGAAGTTAGTCATATACCTGATTCTAAAAGAATTTCAGTTGACCTACCAAAGGTATTCAGTCTGGCTTTTTCAGATTTTGCTTTGCAGCCTCTGTTAAATTCTAAATCTGGATATTTCAGGAGAACTGAGCAGACCTGGAAACTGAATGAAGTGCTCATGCTGTTAACACAGTTCTGTGCTTTCCTGCAGTGTGGATCCAGTTTATGAATGGCTCACTGCAAGAGGCTTGTGAAAGCTCATGGGAGGGTAATGATCTGATAAAATCTGCAGCAAAAATGCACTTGTTTAAAATGACATCAAATTTTATCATCATGTGTTAAATTATGAAACATATTCTCCTGACAGCTTGAGCCATTCAAAGCTTTTTCTTTGCATATCATTAGTGACAGTAGATGTGGTTTAAACACTCAGCAACTTTAAGACCATTTTGGTTTGGATGTGAATGCTCCTTCAAAAATATCAATGGAATGTGTTGCCACAGCATCATTCAGAGTCATTCAGCTTGGACTGGACCTTTTGAGGTCAGACAGTCCCATGTCCCTACTCAGCAGGGTCACCTGGCACAGGTCTGATCTGCTGCAGTGCTGGACCAGAACCAGTGGTTGCTAAAACTTCTCAGAGGGAAGGATTTTGACCAAATACTTCCTGTGCTTTTCTTTACTTTTTTTATTCTTTAATAAAAGATTCTGAGGTTTTGTCTGCACCTGAGACAAGTTGTTGTATTGACTACAAGGAATGCAGTAACTTCCCAAAGAACAGAATCCCAGTATTAAGTGTACTGTTTCTCTTAAGAACTGAGTTTCCAAGACATGATTCCTTTTAAGCTGTTGTTTCTCTCAGCTCCCACATCTTTGAAGAACACTTTTAGAAGTCCAGGCACTTATCTCTGCCTCTGATGGGACTCAGTCCTGGATGATGAAAGGGGTAGGAAGGGTCCCCACAGAGCAGCTGATGAGTGGCTTGTGTAGATGCTGGAAGTCTTCCCTGAAATGACAATGATCAAGGAAATGTGGTGTCCAAGAAAAGCTGACCCTTCTGAGGTCCACTCAATGACTTCTGACCCTTACTTTCTCAGAGCTGTCACTTTAAAAAAGGGTTTAGTTTGTTTGATGGTTTTTATTATTGTTTTTCTTTCCAAAATGAAAAATAGTTCCAATAATATGTTCAGTTTCTTTGAGCTCTTCCTTATCCCTTTTAAAGGTGGTTTTGTTGACATTGCTGATTAGATATGAAATCTACCTTGCCTTTTGCCTAAATTAAGAAAATCTGGAGATTCTTTCCCTTGTATCATGCCCCTTGTCTCTTTCATGGGTTTTCTCTTCCCTAGCAAAGACACCTCACTGGTTTTAAGTATCTTAAGGGGGAATTTTCATTGTGATCAGATCTTAAATTCAAAATTGTATCTCCATTTATTGGCAAACTTTCTGTAATTCTCTTTAATCCAGGTTTGACCCATGTCAGAGATTGGTGCCTCACTCCTTTGCAGACTATCAGAGATATATATATATANGAGTGTTTAAACATAAGTACTCTTCAGAATCTCTTTGTGTCAGGGAGAAAACACACCCAGGAAAAAGGCATCCCAGTGCCAATGGATCTATGATCAAAATGAAGATATGAAACTGCTCAGAAGAACAACAGCCATAGTCAAAAAGTCACAGTCAACACAATATAGAAGTCAACAGAATACGAAAAAATCTTCAATAGGTGTTCAGCTACAAAATCTAAGCAGCAAATGAGTATAATTTGCTACATAAAATTAAAGTTTAAATGCCTCAAAAGCTTGAAAAATTATCACAGCAAGTGAATGATGTTTTATTCTACCCACATTTAATTTCAGATTTCCAACAGGGCTCAGGTATTTCCAGGACTGACCACTGGAAGAAATTATCTGTCTTGAACAACACTGCAATTTTCTACATGACTGTAAGTCATCATTAACATTGCAGATCAGTATTGCTGATGTATTTAAACTAAAACCTTCTGGAAACCTTTGAAGCTGCTCTATCCAGTCCCTAGCTCTGGTCTCACTGCATTTACACCTCCTCTCAGGCAGTGCAGGTGCAGCTGCTGCCAGGGCAGGGAATTTGGCACTCAGCAGCAGCAGCAGCCACAGCAAACCCAGAGAAGCAGATTGTGCTCCTGCCCACGGCCACAACATCACTCCCCATGTGGTCCCTCAGGCTCCAAATCACATCCTACTCCTCTTTAGGAACAACTCACAGCATATGGCTGAAAAACCATGTGAGAGGGACTTTGCTATCCCAGGTCACCCCGTTACAGGAAAGGACCGAAGTTTCCAAAAAATGAGCAAAATGCCAGTGCTCAATTCTGTTCCTGTTCAGACATTCCAAGTGAAGAACACAGGAAAATCTAGAAAGCTCTAGACACAACTGTGTCAGGATTTGTAGTATCCAACAACTCAGGGTTCTACATGAGAATGAGGGTTCTACAAAGCCCACTGGCTTCATAGTGACAAAATACCAATTTTGGATCCCACAAAGCTCTGCTAACTTCATTTTAAATTATATGAAGGGCAGACTTACTGTCAACAAGTAAGCTGTCCATCTACTTAGCACAGAAAAATCCTTCCTCTTATCCTTCATGCTAAAGAAGAATTAAAATTGCTGAAAGCCAATAATAGTCTTCCAGAATTTTTTTCTTTGTTTGTTTTATACTGAAAAAGAGGCTTCTGCCCAAAGTTATACACAGGAAAAAAACAATGGCAAATGAAACATACCCCTGCACAGCCCTTGAGGGCTCCATTATTTATTTATTTTTAAAATTTCTAGCTTTGTAGCATATTTCCATTCCCAGGTATGAAATTACAGTCCCTGTAAATTTCTGCTGAGGAAGCATGGGAAGAAAATGAAATTGCTCTATTCAGTAGTAGTGCATTATTCTTGGTCTTCAAAGCACTTGAATGTATCATCCTTTGTGCTTCAGAGTCAACATGGAATAAGCATCTCTTACATCTTTTTAGCTTGCCTCATGCTAAACCTAAGTGCTGATCTACATCAGGGCTGAATTGATATTAAAATGAGAAAGCTCAATGTTTAATGGTTGTGAAGTTTTAAGAGTTTTCCTCTTACAACTCAAAAAGAAGAAAAAGGTCAAGTGGCTGCTGGCTGCACCTTTGGGTAACTCTGCCATGCAGAAATGGGCTGAGTGTAGAACAGTGGCTGAATGTGCATCTGTGTCCTGCACCTCACTGAAAAGCTGAGAATCCCCCTGCCCTTCCCTGCCCTCCTGCCACGGTCTCACTCCCTCCCACTCTCTTGCCCTCCTTACAGCCACATTTTGGACCTGCAGTCCCACTGCTCCCTGCCCAGCAGGACTGAACTGTTCCTTCCCCACTATCAGCAGTCACAGTCCCTGACTGCTCCCATTCCAGCCCCAACTTCTCTCTGCTGCCCTGTCCCCATGGAAGGAGCCATGGGAGTGCTCATCAAGTCACTGCTCTGCCTTCCCACTCCTGGGCCTGGAAAATGGAACTGGAGTCAATCAAGCAATTAAATCTGAGACTTCTTAGCCACTGGAAATGTAGAAGTCATCCTCTAATACACCTACAGGAAATTAAACAATGATATCATCAGCCTATGAATAACTTTTTAATTCAATCTGCTGCACCAGCAGATGCCAGGTAACTGCATCTGTCCCAATATAGCACCTGTCCCAGGTACCAATATAGTACAGCACAAGGCTAACTCTGTTTATTAGAGGCTTACTTTAAATTAGCTCTTCAGGATATGGCTTGTTTCCTTCTATCTCTGCTGGTAGTAATATCTGCTAATAAACAGCATGACTAATATTTGATAATAAACAATAGTAGAAGCCTGCATGAACCAAAACTGTGTCTCAAGAGCACTGCTATTATTTCATATCAAAACATTTGGAGGACAAATCTGATAACCTTTTAGTTACCACTGAAAGTTATGATTTAGATTTTTTTATTCACACTGAGGAACAAAACACAGAGTTTAGCTGCCAATTAGTCCCACCCTGTAAAGCATTTTCTCACTAATTCTGCCAATTCATTCCACCTAGGATCTGGAACTTAAATGAAGGAGGAGGGGATGAGTTTAAAATAGCAGCAGAAAAAAAAAAAAGGCCAATTAGTAGGAATTGCCACAATAACCTTTGTCAGGATAAATTTAAGGTATGGCTCCAAGATAGTTACTATGGTGACCACAGGCCCTTGCAAGGTACCTTTAATGAGAAATGCAGTATCTGCCACACAAGTAAGTAGATGCAGCAGCAGCCCAACAAGCTATTTAAAGACTCTTTTCTCCCCTGCCCCCTCTTCTCCAAGATCAGCAGGAAAATAAACTGCTACTCTAGTAGCTTTAGTATGTGTATTTTTTTCAATTTTTTATTCTTTCCCCACTTCTTCTGTCACTGAACTGTTAAGATCTCAGTGTAAGATTTCTCCAAATTGAACAGGTTAGATTTACAAACATTACCCACGCTTTGCCTACTCTTTGCAAAATAAATTTAACTCACAAGTCATCCAAAAACTCTGAGGAGTGAAAGGTTTTTGCCTAGAAGATGATACAGACACAGGTTTAGAGTAAGAAAACAAGACAAATGCTTGTGAAAAATCTTGCATCAATTCTCTTATTTGCTAATACAATGTGCAGCTGTTATCATTAAAACAATATATTTTACTAGATGGAAACTATCTCAGATGGAGGTTTGGTACTTTCTCCAAATACATTCAGACAAGTATTCAAGAGTGAACAGCTTTAAAAAATAAGGTTTCTCCTTTTTCTACACAAAGTCTGCCTAATTTCTAGGGTTTACAAAAAAAGTCTATTTCAAACCTGGGCTGTCCCTGCCACCACAAGCACCCTCATTAAGGACAAGCTTGGATTAACTTGTTACAGTACCCACAAAATGACACAGTTCCCATCGAGACCCTAAATAACACATTTCAGGACTGAAAAAATAACAAAATGTGTGTTGTTGCAGGTCCTTGGTACCTCTCAGAGAGCTGCATCCAGCTCTGGGCTCCCCAGCACGTGAGAGACCTGCAGACCTGCTCAGGAGGCTCCAAAGGAGAGCCATGGAAATGCCCAGAGGGCTGGAGCCCCTCTGCTCTGGAGCTGGGCTGGAGAGTTGGGGCAGCTCAGTCTGCAGATGAGAAGGCTCCAGGGAGAACTTAGAGCCCCTTCCAGTGCCTGAAAGGAAGTGAGAAAACCTGAGAGAGACTTTTTACCAAGGCCTGTAGTGACAGGACAGTGGTTTTAAATGGAAAGAGGGCAGATTTAAGTTGGATGAGGAAGATGTTTTTTATGATGAGGCTCGTGAGGCCCTGGCACAGGCTGCCCAGAGAAGCTGTGGATGCCCCATCCCTGGAAGTGTTAAAGGTGGGACAGGGCTTGGAGGAACCTGGAGGAGTGGAAGGTGTCCCTCCCATGGCAGGGGATTGGAAGTGGATGATGCTGAAGGTCCCTTCCAACCCAAACCATTCTATGTTTCTATGGTGTCAAACAAAGGTTTCTTCAACACCATCCCATTCTCAAAACCTGGGCCCCATCACCCTTCCCAAACCTGGGCCAGCTGTCAGTGGTAATTCAGCTGTGCTGGGACCAGGAACACCCTTGGTCACTGCTCCTCCCCTCACAGTTAACATCCACACAGATCACTGCAGCTTTCCACTTGTAGATTTTTCTTCATCAAGTCTGGTTTTGTTCATACCAAACTGAATCTTATGCATAGAAGAATCCTATTACATGCCTCTTATTAATTATCAATAAATTACTAAACTGCATTTTTTTACCTTTCTCAATGCCAAAGAGGCAGCTTCTCTCCTTTTAAGCACTGCAAATTAAATACTAAAATCTTTCTTTAAAGATATCTAAGCCCAAAGCACTCAGGAGAACACACTGTGCAAACCAGATCAATGGTAGCTTGTGATTTAAATAGGTTAAATGTGGCTTTGGCAACTTTGCAGCCAAGCTTTTGCATTGATATTAGCAGGTGTTAGATCTCCTTGAAGCTGCAAAAGCTCTGCCAACTCATCAGGAGATGCACAACTCATTAACTCAATTTTGATATAAAAGACAGGGCTGAGAAGCTTCCCTGATGAAGTAACCCTGGAAGGAAACTTTGGTGGTGAATATGATTTACATGTCAGGCCCTCATTTTTCAAAGGAGAAGGTTTTAGCTGAGATAATCTCATGGCTGGGATTTTACCACACATTTCATAGCAACTATTAACAGAATTAATATTCTGTCATGTGTTCTGCAGAGCTGACACATATTTCAGTTTCCACTTTTTTTAAAAAAAGACAATGACTAAACACTTTAGGAAAAATATGCCTCACCTAGTAAACTGTTAGAGCAGGAGTCAGGTGGAGAGAAAAATTTCCACATGCAAGCAATGACTCAGTAGATTCTTTCCAAAACAAGCTTTGTTTCTGGAGACTTATACAACCAAGAAGAAAAAAATCATTTTAATACTATGAAATGCACACTAAACCATTGGCCCAGCTCTATTCTGCTACACTGAGTTTATCTAGTTGCAACACATACCTGAATTAACCCAGATTGTAACTGTTTTGTTATGTAGTTTATAACTCTTTCAGCTGACTAAAAATGTTAAAGCAAAGGTTGCTCTCCTGCTTGCCCACTGCTTTGCCCTCTCAGTTAAAGCAGAGCCCTAAAAGCAGCTGCTTGGCATCAGCACAGTTCAAGGGAAAGAAGACTCTGAAGAGGAGAATGAGCAACAGGGGAGAGGAGAAATGGAGTATTTGAAGCACCTGGACAAGCACCTGCCATTGGTGAGGAAAATCTCTATTCCATCCCAAAATAATCTATAAACAGACTCCAACCAGCACCTCTCCTCAGCAGTGCAAGTCCTTTAACAAATGCATGTGTGGGAACACTCCAGAAACCTTCAGGCTAGGAGTCAGGAAAAAATCTGTGAACAATAGCAAAACCTTCGCCAAGAAGTAAATAATTCCATTGGTGAAGACACCAATCAATAAATCAGTTTCCTTTTAACCACCTTAACAACAGTCATACCAAACAGCAAAGATTTACCCTGTAATTGAGTGAGGGGGAAAAAAAGATATACTACCACTCATCTCAGAGTATCAAACTTGAAGTAGTTATATAATTCATTCCTCTATTTGCAATGTGTGCTTGCTTTTATTTTCTTTTTTCCCCTCAAGTGTAACTTTGGTTTCTCTCTTGTATTAGGTTACCTTTTGCAAATATTTTTTCCCTAGCACTTCCTTAAACAGTTTTCAAGTATCATCTTCTCATTTGGTGAGATCATTCCAAAGAAGTGAAGACATCCTGCCCTGTGCTGATACAAAACATTTTGCTCAAAAAGATGTTTGTTTAGTAGTCAACCACTACTGTAGGATTTTCACAGATGTATTAAACCCTGCATCCAGTTCCTAAGAGGTAAAAGGCAGCTCTGAGCTCATCATCCACTATTTAAAGCTCAGATTCTTATTTCACCCTGTTCATCACTTTGGATTTATTAAGACTGAAGCTCACCTGACAATTTATCACCTGGTCCTCTGTAATTCCTCACATCTTTTACAGTCCAGCACCAGGGACCTTCCCAGCCCTCTGCTCACTCCTCTTCCAACAGTTCCAAACAAAGCTGAGCAGTTCAGGGCCCAGCCCAGATTCCAGAGGGGGTCTAATGAGGACCTGAATTCTACAAATTATTACTCCCTTTCTTAACTAATTAGTAACTTTCCCTTCTTATCCCAGAGCAGCTTGAATTCTCTATCAGCTTCTGGTGGGGAACTCCTTCCCATGTCAAGAATTACATTAATTAGACCCTCCTTACCCAGAAGCTTGTCCATTCCTGACCAGAACTTCAATGGATTTAGGAGCTACATCTTCCCTGCATACAGCCCTGTTTACTCCTTCCTACTTCAGCACACTTATTCGATGTAAATGTACACATAAAACTGAAATAAACTTGTAATTAACCTTCTTTAGTACAAGTCATCCTCTTTCCTAAGGGTACTTATCTATGATTGGACAGATCAAATCTGGAATGTTTCCATAAAGTCAGGATCCTTCATAGCCTGAAAGCACTTCATAAGATAAGGAGTAATTTGATAAGAGTATATATGGAGGTTTTAAACACACCTCCTGCACTAGGCAGAAACCAAGGTACTACACAATCCAGACTGAGAGTTCCTCTCCCTCAGGTAAAAGTCCCACTGAGGGCCAGGAAATCAAACAACTCTCAGTGATCTCATTTCAGAATTGTCAAATATTCTTTTAAAATCCAAAGCTAGAGCAGAATTCTTTGTCATGAAAACACATTAGAAAGAGTGTGCATTTTTGAAAACCCCAAACATGGCAAAGCTCTCCCTTGAGGGGATTCAGCCACTGGGAGAGTGGGCTGGAGTGGACAGAAAAAGAGGCTGAAGAAAGAAGATTACAGACTTAACATCCCCTCATTCCCTGCCAAGATTAGACACCTTTATAACAGGCAAATCACAAATTGTATTCAAACTTAGCAGAATACTGTTTAGTTGGTTTTGTTTCTCAATTCAGGACCTATATATCTTTCCATTATTCCAAAGAAGGCTTCAACTTTTTGCCTGTGATCCCAGTTATTCCAGGGGCATTGGTGAGGGGGGAAGAAAACAAAATTTCCAAATCAGCTTCTGGAAACACCTTTGAAACTGCAAAATGAAAATGTCGTAAAAGGTTGGC
This sequence comes from Notiomystis cincta, assembly GCA_013398075.1. NCBI lineage: Eukaryota > Metazoa > Chordata > Aves > Passeriformes > Notiomystidae > Notiomystis > Notiomystis cincta. The sequence continues at coordinate 125,271 of VZRX01002115.1, forward strand.
TTTATATACTACAGCATTTACTTAACATCTTTCAGTGATCTTTTCAAATCACTGTTGTTTTAGCTTTTGTTTACAGTTAATGAAGGTGGAATTAAATGGATGTCAAGAGGAAGTAATAAATTCAAGCTGATGAAGCACTAATTTTAAATGAGAGTTCTCTTCGAAGGAAATACTCACAAACCAGCTATTTGAATTATACTTTTGATCATCTAAAATAAATTAATAGAAATTGGATATTTTCATTTCCAACTTCAGGAAATCTGTGCTGTACCATCGTGGTCTTTTACAGCACATCAGAGAGCTGGCAGAGAGCCAAATCCAGGCCCCATCAGAGGGTAACTTTCATAAATCCTTTGGCCATTAAGGCAGACGGAATTGGCAGCCACTCAAGACCATCTTCTTTCATCCCATTAACGCAGCCACCGTGTCACCACAGCCACAAAACACAGCCAAGTGCTCCTAAATACAGGGAGTGCTGTAGTCTAAATTAATCTATTTATCTACAGATATTGATCAAACCAGGTGTGACCTGGGGCTGCACCTACACCCAAAAGCTTCGTCTCTTACTGGCAGCATGAACAAAAATGACCTGAAATGTGTGAGGGAGCTTTTTCACAAAAAATACAGATGATGGTTAATTGGGAAATGGACTAAAACAGTTACCTTCATCACTTTGTCCTACAATCTCTAAAGAGTCTAGGTAGCATCCAGATACCCTTCACTCCTTGTGTTCAAGTCTCCAAATATCATCATAGAGCAATTTATCAGGAAAATGAATTCCATGGAGTTTTTTCATCTCTTAGCTGAACACACAAGGCACTAGGTTTAGGTGACAGTGAGCAGAAAAAGACTGCACCTAACTGAACCTATGGAGGAGGACTTGCAAATTCCCACTGCTCAAAGTAACACACTACTTAACGTAATTCCTGAGTCTGGAGGGCAAGGGCCTTATCAAAAAGTGGCACTATGCCATCTGTAGCAGCAGAAAAAACAAGGAAAAAAGGTTAAGGAAAAGAATTTGTCCTCCAGAGAAGGGTAAAATAAACCCCAAGACAGAATAAGACAAATAATAAGACAAAACAGTAAGACATAAAGTCTTGGAGGACAGAAGGAAGCGACAGAGGAACCAGTTCCTATGGACACATTCCCTTAACTGCTGGCTTTGGGAAGAACAAGGAAGTTTACCAGTGAGGAGGCAGATTTTCAAACCAAAGAGCACTGCAGGAAGGTCTCTCTGGACACACCCACTCAAACCTGGAAGTTGGCCATGAAGCCCCATGTTTGAGCACAGCATCAGGCAAGGAAATTATTCTTTGCACTGCTGCTCCCACCCAGGCACAGAGCTCAGGGCAGCTCCCTGTGCCTGCCCTGCCCTGGCCACTGCTGCATCCCACTGGGTAAGAAAGAATTCTGATACACCTGCAATAACAATCTCTGCAACCTGCCTTGAGCTGACACTGCAAGGCGAGTGTGACAGAAATTTGGGCTGTGCCAGCTGTGCTGGAGTTGCACAAATGCTCTCCTCACTTGTCTGAGCTCCTGGGGATGGCGCCTCTTTCTCTCGTCTGCCATCGTTTCACTCAGGACTCCCAGCTTTCTAACGTGGATTTTATGAAGAGAGACAGCCAACAGAATATCTCAGGTGTGCTGACCACAGAGCAGGTTTGAGACAAAACAGAAATTTTGATTAAGTACCTGTCTCACAGAAATACAGACAAACGCGGGGAGAAAAAACAACGTTGATTAATATGACTTTCCTTTCTCCTTCAATGTTCAGAAAATCTACTGGAAAAAGGACAAATCCCAAAGTTCCATGGAATCTTTTCTTCCTGGAAATATTGGTATTTTTTTATTTTATTCTAGCAGGGAGATAATTATACAGTGAAAGGTTGATAATGTTCACCTTCATCCCCCACGTTTTTCCATCACCCATCAATGCTGGAACATGATTTTCTAAAACCACAGTCTGAATTTATTGGTTTGAATATGTGTGAATTAAGGGCAAGCACAAGCCATTTCAACTCTGACTTCTTTCAGGAAGAGCTATTTTTTCCTGTTTAGCTTGTAGCTCCATTGTTATCTAACAAAAGAAACAATTACAAATTTTCTTACATTCTTACTTTTTCTTCCACATACCTTGCAGAAAAATGAAAACCCAATTAAAAAGTATTAGCACCTGAGTGAACTTTTTAACAGCCCTGCACATTGTCAAATGCTTCCCCAAATGTGCCTAGCACCCCAAGAATTTCAATATATAATTTATTTTTTCCAAGTACTGAAGAAATGAAGGACAGAAAAAGTCTGGTTTCTTCTATTCGAAAAAAAGTTCTTTAAAAAAATAAAAATCTAAATCTGAATTCTGAAATCAGTTACTCTTTTTTCAAGAGACAGATTTTGAACCCTGCAAGTTCTACAACCTGTAATCTACTTAGGATTTAAGGGGAAAATGAAGATGACTGATCTGGATTTTGAGTGATTTATAGCTCATTTAAAACTGGGACAGCAAACTCGTGCTACATCTGTGTGATATTTTGTGTAAGGGCCAAACTATCCAGGCACGTTTATGTCGTACCCTATTAAACTTAATAAATCCTGTCAGAGACAAACTTGGCCTGTGCTCACAAAGCTCCAATTTCCACAGCTGCATACACAAAATATTATAAATAGTGCAAATTGGGTCTTCTGAGGCCAAAGCAATGTTCAGAGAGGTCAGAAAAACTGCCATGCAGGCTAGGTCCAGTGAGTTAGTCACCCTTGATTTAGGAAAAGGCAATTGAAGAAGTGAGAAAAGAAAAAGAATCTTATGGAAAGTCATGTAATACCAACAGAGCTGCCTACCCAGTGCAGTATCCCAGGACTGATATAATCAATTTTTTGGGGAGTTTTGGGGAAGGGAGGGGAGGGGAGAGAAGAAACAAACCCCCTTTTCTCAGACAAGCCTGAAAAAGCCAACCCAAAGGGAAGGTCTCTGTACCAGCTACTGGAGAAGAAAAGTTCACCTGTGCTAAATACACATTTCTTGACAGGAACAAATGCTAAATTCCAATGTAAATCATAAGAAACAGATTATCTGTGTGTTCCCTATGGAAATACATCCTCACTATTCAGAGGAAAAGGCTCATATTGCACTGAGGACAGGACAGGGAGAGGAACAGGAAGATGTTGCTGTAAAACCTACAAGGGTATTTGTTTTCAACATCGGTTACAGAGACAGAACACTGGAAAAGGTCTTCCAGTTCAGAACTGTGGAACTGCAGGCAGATCTTTGGCAATTCCACTGAGGACACCTCAGTGCCAGCCTTTGTGGGGCTCTTTGCCTCCACTTCTTTGTGAGGGAGATGGTCTGATGATGCCTGAGGCCTGAAATCTCTTCATTTCTAGATGCATTCATACACAGCTCAAACTTCATTTTTTATTCAACTGTTCACTTCCCTTACCCCTTACAGGAGAGCCCTTCTCTTCCCCACCTCAGAGAATGCATTAATAATGCCTTTAAATATTACTGTGCTTGTCAAACCAAAGTCAAAGCCTTTTATTTTCACCTGGCACCTTCCACCATTTGATGTCCTTTGTCCTGTGTGTGTGACCAGAACTGAACATCACTCTCTCCTATCATTCCCTCTTTCTATTTGCCTCTCCTGCTCCCAGGTCACGTTTGGGTTTTGCAGGGCAGTCACACTGAGGACTCTCAGGCCCCTGTGATCACCCTGCCTTTGCACCCTACAGAAGAACCAGGACCACAGAAGGGACGAGCTCGGAAGGGACCTCAAAAGAGCATCTGGTTTTCATGGGATGCTGATGGATTCCTTGAGTACTTTAACTACAAAGCAGTCCAAAACTGAAATTTCTCTTTATTACTTCTCCAATTGCTCTTTCTTTTTTTCATTATTGTTTGTAATTTTGCTATTTTCTAGTTTTTACAGAGTCCTCCTGTCACATCTCCAATTTTTGCAAAGTTCTTTGAAATAAATATGAATATTAGAACTGGTTCATACCATGGATCTGACCAGTGCTAGATGTATCACCCTTTCCTACCCAAACTAACAATTCCTTTACAATGTTTTGTTGAAAATAACTAATCATTCACTCAAAATTATGTACTATGTTTAAAGATTGATTTGGCTATTAGAAGAAAAAGGCAAGCCTTTAAAAAACTAAAAGTGTATTCAAAAACTGTCAAATAAGAGACAAAATAAAAATTGCCCTGACAACAAAGGGTGATTTCCATTTAATTTTGTTTTAGTTAATACAATTTGACATGAAGGCATCTCAGAAATATCCAGCTGGCCATAGATTTAACATGAAGACCAAGGGCAACTGCTGTGAAATTTTATTTTCTCTTGACAGCAGGCAAAGCCTTAATCATAGCAGCTTTGTCTTTAAAACATAAACTGTAACAGCAATGTATGGAAAAAATCATTAATCTCCCATACAGACAACATGCCCTGTCATAAACAGACACATAAATTAAACACTGACATGGCAGCTGTGAGAAATAACAATCATCATTTACTTACACATGGACAATAAATTTATTTGGGGAACTTTGGGTTCAAAATGGGGCAGAATTTTTAATTCTCGTTCCCTTTGAAAGAGAACTTATTGCAAAGTGCTTTCACTATGTGCATTGTTAACTAATACTGCAGAAAGTTCAGTGTACCACTGCACAGACTCCACAGCTCAATTAATCAACACATTTACCTCCAATAATTAAACAGCAGAAATGGCCCTCATAATTAGTATGCACACAAAGGACATTTAAAAAATTCTTTGGTTTCCATGGATGAAAGAAACACCATACTATGTGATGAGAGGTATAAAAGTGAAAATATTAATTTGTTCCTTTAATTATTCTTGTCTCATTAGAATGTAAAAGAAAAAGAAATCAAACCGGGTGAAGTCAACACACACGAAAGTTCACTTAGCAAAACTGAGCTAAATAGCAATAATTCTGCTGACTATAAAAAAAAGAAGCAAAACTTACTGTAGAGGATGTGTGTAAGCAAACTCACTCATTTAACCCTGTAACCCTGCTAAAAGGCAGGGTAAAACTGCTGACCCAGAAAGGAAGCCTTGAACTTGAGTGTTGACTTTGCTACTGCACTATTTCTTCAGCTTATTTTTAATTAGGCAACTTCCAATTAAAAAAATGAAAAGGCCAAAATTCCATCATGTTCTTTCACATCATCATCCCCTGGGTCACCAGTACTAGTTGGAACTTGTAAATTTTGCACAAAAGCCTCTCCCATTTGAATTAGCAACAAAACTATTTCCTCCTTTACCACGGCCTGTCCTGTTTGCTCTTCATCTCTTAACGCCTCACACCACCCTGTCCTGGGCCTCCCAAGCTTTAATCCCTGTGCTCCTCACAGCGAGGCCAGAGCAGCCTGAGAGGTCTGAGGTGTAAATGCACAGAGCTGTGGGGTGTCCCAAGGTGGAAGATCCCCCAGCTGGGCTGGGCTGTCCCATGAGGACAGACAGGAGGATGGATCTGCTCTGAGCATCCCAAAATCCATCCCTGCCGATGCCTCCTGTGGCCGAGTGCCCAGGATGGGAAGGGAAAGGCAAGGCAGGGTGTGCTGCACAAAATGAGATATCCTGGGGCTCATAAACAGATAACATCTATTACCATAAATTATGAAGTGATTTATGCATAAATGAGGGCTGTCTGGAAATTTCATTTTAATGGTTTGATAATCAAGTAAGAAACACAATAATTACCGTACCTATGGTTTTTCAATAAATTCAGATCACTGCTACTGGCAACACCTTTTTGTTCACACACATGAATACAATTCCCCTCCAAGAGCTGTCTGCTATATTTTTAAATGTCAGAACAACCTGTTGATTACTTCATTGCTGGGATAAACAAGTTCAGATTTCCCATTGATTACATTCAAAACACTTTCACTTTGCTCATTGCAAAACTCCTTTAACAGTGCAGCTGACTGCTTCAAGAAACAGCTTTTTTCTTCAAGAAACTGGAGACTCAGCTAGTCCAGAAAAAAACTCTGGAGACTGAACTTTCCAATAGCAGACATAAGAGAATTTGCTTCCCTCATCATCACATGTCATATGTTCAACTGGAAAGGTGAACAAAACATGTTGATACTACAGTGTGATATTTTAAATTAACTGAAGACATTGCCAATACCTCAGCATCTCTCACTGCAGCCAGACTTGTGTAGAGTAACTTGGCTGACATCTTTTCATCAGGACACCAGGTTTCCAGTGCATTTCCCTGTGGATATTAAAGTTTAAAAACCTCCTGCAGTTGTAAAGCAGCAAAAAATAATTTTATTTGGAATCTAGCTTTGCAATGAACCCTAAAATCATTTTCAGGAGTTCAATGAACGACCCTCCAGAACTCTTGATCCTTCTTTTTCCTTCAACCAACCTCACAGGAGAGGGAGGACAAATCTCCTGCCTTTTCCTTCTCTACTCAAAAGGAATCTTGGTTCTCTTGTCTCCCCATCATAATCTCATGGGAACAAAAGACCTCAGACTGAAACATGTCACTAATTGTCCCACAATAGGATACAAAGGAACATTTCAAGTCATGTGGAAATCAGAGATGGAATATGAAGTCTCTAATTAACATCTTGGGATATAGGGGAGAGAAAAGGCTGATCCTTTCATTTGTTTGTCTGCAAAACAAGCAATGATGAAAGAAAGAAAGATGAGATGAACAAAATAATCACTGAGCCCAAATTATCATTTCTGACTATAAAATGACAGAGAGCAAAATGTTTCTCTATCCTAAAATAGAGGGAAAAGAGTGTCACTTCTCAGAAACACTGCTTATATATATATCTCCAAGAACAGTTACAATGCACACAGTAAATAATCCCAATTATTGGCTTAAAAAGTACAGCAAATTGTAAGTTTAAGCTTTTCTGAAAGCTAAAACGATAATTTTCACTACTCAGCAGAATAATCTTACTGGAGAAGAAGGCATCTATTTTCCAGATAGTCTTTTAATGGCCTAAAGGATGTCACTTTTCCTAAGTAGTATAATACCAGTTTTTTCTGACACATGCAGTGTTATTGTGGCAGCTGTTATTGCCCTCTCTAAGTTAATTGAAGCAAACTGCCTTTCAGACCTTAAAACACAAATATTGTGTAGTACTCTGCACATTTGATCCATTTTACATCAATCCAAATAAGACAGAGAACAGGACAGGATTGGAATGCACCAAATCATATGGACACTACAAAATGGATCCCAGGGACTGCCCTACATGGGCTCCAAAAGACTTGGCAGTGCCAGCACTGATCTGCTGACAATCCTAGAATTTTTTTGGCATTTCTACATCCATCTCCTCCACCCTTCCCATTGCCAGCACCATGGTCTACAGTTTCATTATATAGCAAATATATGACAGACAGTGTTTTAATAAGTGCAGCACCCAGGAACTTCCATCACCACTCCTCATTTTCCATGGGAGCAATGCAATAATCCCCTGCAAATTCCCTCTCAGGTACAGGAGGGAAAAACTTACATTCCACAGCAACCACTCTGTAATACAGAAAAGAGAAGCAAAACATCAAAACTTCCAAGTTATTTTACTTTCTAAACATCCAAAGTGGGAAGCAAAGAGGCCAGAGCAAGCAGGATGCAGCATTATCTTTGTGGGTCTGGAAGCAGAGAATATGAAAACACTTCCAGTCCCCAGCAATAACAACAGGGATGAAGAAAACAATTTCCTGCTACCCTCACTCTGCCAGGATGGGAGATTTCAAAGTGATGGTGATGAATGGAGAGAGAGTAAATTACAAAAGGAAGAGAAAGTGACCAAAGCTGGCAAACATTAAGAATGAGGACAGCATCAAAAAGGTACAGGGCAGGGGAAAGAAATCCTGAACTTGACTGAAAATCCTCTCTTTAAATATTAATCAGGTATTAATAACAATCAATAACCAAAGAAAAAATTCATAAAAGGAGACTCTGAAAGAGGGATGTGTTGAAAAGCTTTGTATATTTGGGTTGGAAACTTTGGTTCAAAAGCATATTTCAGGGAATGTCTGCCCTGTATTAAAAAGCAAAGATCCGGAACCATTGCTTAAAAAGGGAAAAGATTTCTTCTTCTTTTTTTTTCTTTTACTTTTTTCCCCCAAAGAGCAACAAAAGCCCTTTTGCAGGAGCAGGAAGCAAATTTTAAAGGCCAGTGTATGTTTTACCTGCTTTTCTGTAGTAGATTCATCGGAATAACAACTAAAACTCATGGCAACATAGGAGCCATATACACAGTTTTACAATTAAAAGCACTGAACATTCAAGAAATAGATAACAAATGAGTTTAGAACCAACAGAAAACTCAGGGCAATTTCTAACCAACAGGAAAAAAGTATTTTGCAGTAAGAATAAAAATAACTTAAAAGGTTTAAATAAATGCAACATATATACAATCTCCTTTGATAAATGACTACTTCAAAAGACTTACTGAAAGGGTCCTTATCCATTATAATGTAATGATTTAAGGATATTTAAATTTAAATTTAAATCCATAGGAAAATAAAATTCAATCAAAGTGATGCAAAGAACTTTTATAACCTTATTTGTAGCTTAATTTCTATCTGTTATACATTGTCCCAAAAACTGGGAATGAAAAAGTTCAAAGGGTTTGAAAACTACAAAAACAATGCAAAAAAACAAGAGACATAAAAATAAAATTATAAAATCATATGGATAAGAACCAGAACATTTTGGTGACTATTTATACAGCTTTTTAAAAAAGAAAAAAGCCATTTTTTCCAAATAAAAAGAATGAGCACTGTATATTACTGATGTTTTTGTCCATTGCTTGGTAAAGTAAAATTCAGCCTGAGTTTGAGTCAACATTTTTCCACTTGGCTGTGCTTTGGGAGTCACCATGTCAAAAAGCATTCCAAATTTACTGCTATTTTACCTATTCTGTAATTCTTTTTGACAGCTGCATTCCTTGCAATTAACGTGGTTTGACTTTGAACTTAATATTCATCCAGGGGATTTGCAGACATGAAAACATCTCCCTCTAACCAAGTTTCTCAACTGCAGCCCCTAAAGAGTGCAGCACAACTCTCCCAAGGAGAGAGCAATGTAGGGAGCTCCTGACTCAAAAGCAAGATTCCCTTTTGCCCATTATCACCTTTTCGAGGATGAAATTGGAATTCAGATGCAATGATCACCTGAAGAAGATACACCAAGCAGCCCCAGGCTGCAGCCAGCAGCAGGAATCCAAGGCAGGTGTATAATGGCAAATAATGGTTAATAATGAGCTGTACATCACCCTAGTAGGGTTGTAAGAATCAATACTCACAACAGCCTGCTTGAGCTGAAATATATATTCCCACAGAGACTGGAATTGCTTTTTGTTCAGTTCTATTTTTCTTGCCTGTAGTTTTCTCTTTAGGAAAAGTGAGGAAACGGCTGAGGAACCACGTAAAGAACATTTAAAACTGGGAAAGGATAACAAACTACTGAGATCAGGTTTTACCACCAGGATGACATTCAGAGCACATGGAAATTACATTCAAACACTCTGCAAAAGTTAAATGGGCTGTACACCTCAGTACCAACTGTTCTGTATTTCATTATTTCCAGGACCACCGTACGCAGAGCCAAAATAAACTTACTTGAGATACTGCTAAAACTTAGCGATGCACCTGCAAGAAAGCAAAACCTTTCCATTCCTTTCCGTGTGCACAATGTTCAAAAGCCATCAGTTGTGCCCAGAGGGGGAGAGGGCTGCAGGAGGCCCCCAGCAGAGGCAGCACTCACCGCTGGCACTCGCCGGCGCGCAGAATGAGGTCCTCGTTGTTCCTGGCGCTCAGCGTCAGCTCGTGCTCGCTGGAGTTGAACACGTCCAGGAGGAGGTGGCACTGCCGGGTGCTGCTCGGAGGGAGGGAGGGGAAGCACAGTTTCAGTGACTTTGCTCATGGCTGCTGAAAGAAATAGCTGTACATGGATATAAATGGATATCAAAAAATACACACATTCACGTACAGGTTTTCTCTCCTCCTCCCGCTGTAAGAATATCCTCATCTCTTACTAAAACAATCTTTATAAGAATTAATTTTTTTTTTGCTAGAACCAAAAAGAAAGGTACATCCTAAAGAGAAGCAGTTCCATGACCATTCTGACCTGCACAATATCAAGCCCCACAGCATCTGACCACCTGTTCATATTCTCACTTTGCAGCTTCCACCTTCACTCCACTGTCACATTTCACAGACATTTTTCAGTTCTTTGAGCCTCCATGTGAAAAAAAAAAGAGTTGTATTATTTTATACCTGTTTAAGACACAAATTTGCAAACAAAAATTTAAATTGGTTTAATTTAATTTCAAGGAGAAACTCCATTTCCATGGCTTGTCTACAGACCAAAACAAGCTGGCAATCAGAGCACTGAACCTCGAGAAGAACTTCTCTTGAGAGAGGGAACTCTCTCCCCTCTAAGACAGGCAAACACAGGCACTTCTCACAGAAAAACTTCATATTTGTCAGCTACTACCCTTCAAATCCAAATTTACCCAGATGCATTTGATGGAAATACACCAACTGCATTTCTGGTAACCTCAGAAAGTAACTCTGACAAAGTTACAGAATAGATACTTTACTGCATTCTAATAAACTTTTTAATTATAATTAATATTATTTTACAATACTCACCAGTTGTTAAGTTAATATTAATAACATTAATAATTTACCAATTTAATTACTATTTAATACAATTACGTGTTAATGTTTTCAACTAATATTTTATTCTAATTAATATTCTGGAAAATGTTATTCTAATTTACAACCTTTTCTTTCTTGTGAGACTAAGCAGAAATAGCAGCATTTGTGATAAAAATATAATACACATGAAAATTAACTGGAACCAGGTACCAAAATGCCAGATCCAATCAGACAGCTGCAGTAACCCTTTACCAATCTATCTGAAACTCAAAATTTCCCAAGAAGCCACTGAACAACCCAGAAATATCCCCAAAAGGGAGGAAAGAGGAACATTGGTGAGGTGAGAGTTGTCAAAGCCATCCTTCAATGTGCAAGTTCAAGCTACAGTTGTGTGTCTGGGGCAACCAAGAATATTTATTTAAATATTTCTATTTATACACAATAATTTACCAAAAATAGTTATTTAAATATTTCTATTTACACACAATAATTTACAACTGAACTGAAATGCCATTCCAAAGGCAATTAAACCCAGAGGTGTGGGAGTGCAGTAACTGTTCTACTTTGGAAACAGGTTCTCTGGTCCATAGCACAGCTCTGTCCTGAAATCCAGAGATGTCCCTTCCAGAGCACACACAGGAGGAAACCTTTTGCCAACCCTTGGGTTGGGAACACTCCCAGGACCAGCCCAGGAGGTCGAGGGTTGGGTCACAGAGTGACAAAATGTCACCTGCAGCCAGCACTGCGAGACAAGCAAGCACTGCTGCATCACCTCTCTTAGCAACAATAAAAAGCAGAACTGGGGGTGGAGGCTTTTTTAATATATATTTTAAGAGATGTCTCTCTTTGTGTAAAACCCCAATGACTACTGAATACAGAGGGAGATGCAGAAGGAGCTGAGTGCCTGAAGCAAACATGTCAAAACTCAAGAACTTAGAACAAATACGGAGCCATGGCTCGTTAGAAACTTCCTTCCTTAAAACTCACAAGAAAGAAATAACTGGAAGGGCAGCACTGGAATCAGTTTCCAGAAAAGAATGGAAAAGAAAAGGGGGAAAAGCTTTTATCAGCTTCTGTCTCATCACTGGGAGAGTGGGATGAGACCTGTGAAGTCTCAGACAACCTCTGCACCTCCAGCAGATACAATGTGATGGTCTGGAAGAGCAACTTCCAGTGTAGATTACCTTTAAGAACTTAATATGGAATTATTTTGTTATTTCTGCCACACCAAACCCAAACAAAAAACATTCAAGCCTCCTGCAATATCTTCTGGCAGCAGAGCCAAAGTTTTGCAAATAAAACAGTTCATGCCACAAAGGACCTACACAAGCAGCCACCCTTCAGGACTAAACAACATCACTGATATTAAAAATTTCCAAATATGAATCTTTGAAAATTATTCATCACCATGACATTTATTTTCTCCTCTTCCAACACTACACAAAATAGACATGTAGGAGAAATAATTCTTTCCTTGTCAATTTTAAGTTAATTCTCAAGGGAAATCTTTTGGGGGAAAAAATATAAAAATCTCAAAGGTATAGAATATTACAGCTCCTTGAAAACTTACAAGAATAAGATATTAGTGTGAAAAAATTGAAAGTAACATTTAGACTGTAGAAAAAAGTAGCACTAGATCTTCAGAATAGATACAGGACAGTATCAAAGAGACCATTACAGCAATGAAAACCAAACACAATTAAAGGTTAAAAAAATATTTCGATTAAAATAGGAAGCTTCAAACAGAAGCTGCATCCAAGTAAGGAAACCAAGAAAGCATAAGCTCTGGAAAATCAGATGTAATACCAAAAAAAAGTTTAAAAAAAATAAAGAAGAAACCTTGAAGCTGTTAAAGAACAATTTGCTGAAGATCTGAGAACAAGCAGGATTTGTTGGGGTTTTTTTATAACATTCTACAATCAATAGGACTGTGTAGAACTCATGATGATGAGTTATGAAAGTCCCAGGAAAGCAAAGAATTAACAAGAAAGTCAAATAACTAATATCAATTTTCCCTACAGCAGAACATACAGAAGGCCATCCTTTGCAAGACAGAAATTAAAGAACCTCAGTGTCAGTAAAGGAGATTTGAGAGGCAAATCAAGTTCATGCAAGTGTGATAAAGGAGTGAGATTTTCTCTCTCCAGTGAGATTTTGCTGAACTCCTATATTTAAGTGCAGTCAGAAATGTGTTGCATAAACCAAGCTTTTTACCAGAAAGTTTCGAACATCAACTTGTTTTAAGGATTTGAAGGCAATTGACTAAATCTTGGACCACTAGTGCTGACCTCAACACTATGTAAATCAGGGATTTTATAAAACAAATTGAAACACTAAAAATAATAAAGGGCTCTAAAGTTGATTAAATGATATACCACAAGGGCCTACTGACATGTCTGGCAGAGAAACACCAGTCATGAGCCACAGATTTCTGGAACTGGCAAAGACTTGCCCACACAGACACAGTTTATTCTCCCTTTTCCAAACTATCCACCACCATGTCATAGTTTACACTAAATATTTACTTGAGGAAGGTAGATTTTGAGTCCTCTAAGTATTTAAGCAGATGTTAATTACCATGCACCCCAGAGAAGGCAGAGAACACCATGTCCACATTTCACACACTGTGAAGGGTCACCAGTGGCTTCCCAGTCTTTTTTAGGGGTCATGTCACTGTTAGCAGCTCCTCTGGAGGGTTTGGGTTGAGCAACCCAGAGGAGGTCAGTTTGTGTTTGGCTGGGTGGGGCTGTGGTTTAGGTTTAGGAAAACACAGGACATGAAACATCCTCAGCTGTACTGGACCATGGACAGACACCAGGATACAGAATTAAAAGGGTTTCACTCTTCTTCCCCTCTAATGGAAAAGAAATAAGTCTGGTCCAATAAACTGAGCCTACTAAAAATCACAGCACCCAAATATTTTTCCATTTTTATAATCTTCCTGATTTGTTAATGATGTTTGCTTTTGAAAAATTGTCCATAAATTCATGTTCAAGACTTTCTTTTACAAGTGACACAAAACTGCAGAAGGTTGTACATACAGGTAAAAACCACAATTTCAAGAGAAGATTTTCAGTAGATTGATTTATCATCTGAACATGTCAGAATAACAAGCACATTTCAGTCAGTACTGGTATCAAACAAAAAAAAATCTTTTTTTTTAATTGAAAATTGTATTAATTCAACAGTATTCTAGAGATTTACTGTGTAAATGAATTTTTCCAACCCCCCACTGCAGAATTGAGAATATAGCACCAGCAAAAGTTAGCAGCACAATGAATCATGCTGTATTTTTAAAATCTTACAATGTCAGTTATGGTTCCAAAAACAGTCACAAAACTGGGGCCATGGGAACTTCAGGCAAGTGACAATGACACTGTGATCTAGAAATCTCTTTCAGGAGGATTGTGATTACTTGAAATGACAGCAGAGGATATTCTTCAGTAACACTGAACACAGAATTAAACCCCAAATGCAGCTGCAATGATGGCTCACTTCAGTGAACAATCTCTCTGCACTTCTGTCTCCAGCTTAGTTTTAAAGTCACTTTAAACAAGAAACTCTCGAGGGGTTGGCAACTTTTCTGCCTCCTGACTCATCTCCCTTTCCCATCAACTGAAATCATGGAGTATTCTCATATCCACCCTTTTTCTTTTTCTTTGCTTCCCTTCTGCTCCCTCTGAAGAGAATGGACAAAGGCAGGAAGGGAAGCTCTGGCTCTGATGACAGTGGTGTGACAGGTGACAGCCCTGTCCTCCGAAATCCTCCGACCAACACCAAGGGCAGCACAGCAGAACAACGACCTGCAGCATCTTTCTTGGTGCTGCTGTGTCTTCAGTTGGGTCTCTTTAATTTAACTTTTAATAAATTATCTAAAAATTGAGTTCTCAAAACTAACTTCAGATGATTAAGTCAGTTTATCCACCTTACTGGCAAAAGGTCTTTTCACATATTCCAAGAAGTATCCTCATCTGACTTCTCCCAGTTGTAAACCTTTTCACTTATGCTAAATATTCCCAGCACATCTATAAATATTTGCAGATTTATGTTCTCACATCTTCATGTGTCAAACCATACATATTTAACATTTTGATCTCAAAAATCAATTCTCTCAATCTGCAAGCTCCTTTCTGGTGCTCTTTCATGAACCCACTGCAATGTTACAGCATTAGCAGAAGTTAAATACCTCTGATTACCAAGATAATTTAACTACTGGATGTAACCTCCCACGTGTCATGAGTTACCACTCAGTAGAATCTATATTGAGCTCAATAGTGTATAAATAAGGAATAATTCTAGAATGACATCCACTCCTGAGAACATTAATATAAATCCATTGCTTGACAGATTTTCCTAATGATTTGTCAGTTTAATTGCACCAAATGAGAGCTTTATTTGCTTTATTTAGTTGAATTTGCCTGGTTCCCATTTTGACTGACTTTTATTACTAATATTTTTCATTAACAAAACAGTGAATTTGATACCAATTATTTTCTCCATGTAGAAACAGATCAATTTAAACAGGTCATATCTTAGTCCTCCTCCAAACTAAACATCTTGCTCTTCAAGCACCCAAACAAAAGAGGTTTTTCTCCATCCTTCAAAGCTCTATGACATTTTGAAATACTAAGAAAGAGAAGACTATAAACAGCTGCCTATCAGTAGGTGGCTGATTCTCATTCTGAATGTAGCAAATGTGAACATTTAATTAAAAATCTGGCTATATAAAACCAAGAAGGGTTTCAGAAACTGCTACATAACCTTTTATCATACTACAAAAATGTCTGTTAGAGCACAGCTGAAGAAACAATGCTGTTTCCTCTTTCTCTTGTATAATTTGTAAATATACAATGATCAGGATTTCTGATCCAAACCGGAGGTGTTGCAATTTATTGTAGTGAAAACAGGGGCAACCTTGGAAACTGGAATGGAAATTCTAAAAATTATGTCTGATTTCATTAAGCCTCCAAGTTCCATCCACCCAGCTGAGCACCTCCTGAGAACCCTCACCACAGCCAAGATCTCTCTGTCTCCAAACCCTCAGTGAAACCAAGCTGGAAAAAACTGCATCCTAACTTTAAATCCAGCACAGGAGAAGTCTCAGACTAGGGAGCACACTGCAGACTCTGCTATGAACTGATGCCCTCTGGACAAAACCATATCATTTCAATCAAGGAGATACATTAATGAAACAGAGGAAAATTACCTTAGTTACACTTAGATGAACTGGCATTTTGAATTTAACAGCGTCAGACCTGCTACAATTGGGGGTTTTCCCCTCTGATTCAAATACAAGAACAGAGTCTAAGGCCCAGCACTTGCCAGAAGAGATCTGCAGCTGATGTCTCAGCAGTTGGATGGTGGTTTTAACATAGAAAGGAAAGTCTTGTGCCCCACAAAAAAAAAAGTAAAGATTAAAAAATTACCTTATCATCTTGAACTTACAGAATTTACAGGTAAGAGTGTTTTTACATATCTGGATTCCCAAATTTGCTTACAAGTGAAGGCACCATCCCTCAGGATTGACTTCATCTACAAGTTCATACTCTCACCACCTTTGTAGTAAGAAAGATCAGCATTTTCTGGCCTTTGTAGGCTCTTATTTCAGACACTTTTGTACTGATGGCAAAGGACACAAGGAGACCAGCAGGCCCCTCACAGTGTACAGAGCACACCTTACTTGAATTCTTGTCAGATGTGCAGTATTTTTTCTGGCATTTTTTCATGCTCTTTGATAAAGGCAATAAGGAGGGACATTCAGTGCCCATGGAAACTGGCAGAGAGCACCTCTGAGAGTAACAACAGGTATGAAGAAGATTCTTCAAGACAACCTCGACAAGTTTCAACAGCAGACTTGCTTAGAGTTAAGAGAGTATCAAAATGAGGAGGGGAATCACACAAACCCATCAGGATAATGTTTCCTTACACTGAACCATTTGCACCCCATCCCCACTGGCAGTCTCAGACCAGATCATGGGATCCCCACTGGCAGTCTGGAACCTGCTGGCAACTGCACTGCTTGGAGGCCTGGAAGCACAGCAGTATTTGGGGGCTAAGCCCTGGTAAGGAATCAATTAATGTGGTATATGGCAAATTAGTGAAGACAATTAGTCAGTTTCACTATATAGATATATCTGCATTTTATAGTAAATAAGTGGTTAAACAAATAAATCCCTGAAGGCCTTCAAGACTTCACTGAGCTGCTGGACAGAGTGGGAGAGCTTTCAACATTAACTCCTCCTCTCTTATACCTCCCTCCCAGGCTGCTTTGGAATCCTGTGATGCACTGGGACAGTCCCCTCCCTGCACACCTGAACAAGCAGAGCCAAGGATCACAGGGATCATGATCAGAGGGAACATTTCCCAGCACAAGGCTGCTCTGCCAGCCCCTTTGCATGCAGGCAGCTGAGGGAGCAGGGCTGACAGCCAGGGATGACCAGGAGCACATGGGGCCCTTCACTGACAGAACATCCTCTGTCCTGAAAGGAGAGCAGAGATCCAGACTGGAATTAGGGCTGGGGAGAGCTGAGATCTGAAACAGATTTAGGGGTGGAAAGAGCAAATCTGAACCAGAATTAGGGCTGGGGAGAGCTGAGACCTGAACTAGAATTAGGGGTGGGAAGAGAAAATCTGAACCAGAATTAGGGCTGGGGAGAGCTGAGAATCTGAACCATAATTAGGGGTGGGGAGAGCTGAGATCTGAACCAGAATTAGGGGTGGGAAGAGAAAATCTGAACCAGAATTAGGGGTGGGGAGAGCTGAGATCTGAGCCAGAATTAGGGGTGGGGAGAGCTGAGACCTGAACCAGAATTAGGGGTGGGGAGAGCTGAGATCTAAAACAGAATTAGGGGTGGAAAGAGAAAATCTGAACCAGAATTAGGGCTGGGGAGAGCTGAGATCTGAGCCAGAATTAGGGCTGGGGAGAGCTGATCTGAACCAGAATTAGGGGTGGGAAGAGCTGAGATCTGAACCAGAATTAGGGCTGGGGAGAGCTGAGATCTGAACCAGAATTAGGGGTGGAGAGAGCTGAGATCTGAACCAGATTTAGGGGTGGGGAGAGCAGATCTGAACCAGAATTAGGGGTGGGAAGAGCTGATCTGACCCAGAATCAGGCAGATCATGGCAAGGGCTGCATCCAACCAATCTCTGCACCCCCACAGAGCAGCACAGAGAAAAGTTAAAAGGATCTGTTGTCATCATCAAATTTATCTTAAGATCTATTGGAGGTGTGGTTAATGAAACTTCTCCTCATGAGGCAGGAGCTTGTACATAAGTGGAAGATATAATTTTGCTCAGATATTTAAAAAAACAAAACTCAAGCCCAAATCCCCAGTTGTTTCAGTGATATTTCCCATGCATTTCTGCTCAAGCAGCTAAATAGAAGAAATACCAATTAAGTTTGGAAGACTTTTACATAAACCATAATCTTTATGTTACAATGGGGGTGAAGTGTTTTCATTAACATTTTTCCTGAGTTGCTTTTTTTTCACTAAAAGCCTAAGGGAAGAATCAATATTCAAAGTTTTTTTAGTTTGCTTTGACTTTTTAAGCCCAGGATGTTTCTTACTTTTGTGGAAGAAAAATGTAAAATAAAAACAATAAAATGAAAAAGAAAAGGAAAAAAATAATCCAGATAATGAAAGCAATGATAACTTTAATTCTGAAATGACAGCTAAGGAAGTAAATTATAAAATACAATTTCTTGTAATGACTAAACAAAAATAGCTCAGCACCTCAGACAGTACTTTAGCAATGAAGTCTCAGTTGTAAACCAAAAGGAAATCAGATTTGAATTTTTACCAGAGCAAGCGAAAGTAAAGATAACCCCAAAGTTATAATTTGCTGTCATTGTGTCTCAGATATTGGCAGAGATGATCAACAGTAAAAAACCAAACTTTATTTCCTCTAATGATGCACAGTTATCCTTAGCAGATTGGGATACACATTTTTGGCCATTTTTCACTCTAAATTATAGTATCAAATGCCATGACTTCTCCCTCTGATGGAGAACCTGCACAGGGATGCCCAAGAGTAAATAAAGGAACAGTGTTACCAATCACTAAAGCCAACAGCATGGAACAAGCAGTAAGAGATAAAAACACCAAAATGCATTCATGACTAAGCAAACAATACATACCTAAAGTAACAAAATAAAAATAGTCTTTTGACAGGTCTGGCAAGAAAACATTTCGGAGAGAAATGTAAATAGTACAGTCTTTTTCTCCAACTCAGTAAAGCTTTTAGGCATCCTTAAAAGCAGCCACATCTTTTAACTACATCTCCAATCAGCAAACCACTGAAAGTTTCCACTGACTTTACTGCTGATCAGTGTGATGAACAGGCACAGGATGAAGCAAACACAAACAATGTGAGCTGAAGCACTTGGCTGAACTGGAGCCACTAAATATAGCAGCAGCTGCCACACGACGTGGGAACCTGTGCCCTGCTGAACACTGAAACTCTGCCTTTCAATTAGCACCTCCAGCTATTTTTAAACATTCCAGGATTAAATACTTGCCCCACATCATGAACTCCTGAGAGCAGATTGCCAAGGCAGGGTTGGATAACCTTGTCCTACACAAAACACAGCTGAGCACAAAAAGCCAACATCCCAGCAAGGCAGAGTCAAATTGAAGCATCAGGTTGCATTTGAAGGTTTTATGGAAGGTTTGCAGCTTCACCCCAATCCACTCCATAACTATAAGGAATTGCAGTGAACCACAGAGTGGTCTGTCCATTAAAAATATACATTTTGAGAGTATGGAGAGTTTTTTTGACACTGAATAGAGGGGACAATACACTCAAATAATAAATGAAATCTGGTTTTTTAAGTCTGTGTAATGATTCTTCTTGAAAACGGTTTTAAGTTGATGCTGTGGTATCCCAGGTTGTTCAAGAGAGATCACTCCCTCAATCTTCAAAACCTTACAAAGGCTGAAGGATGTGCCACTGCAGGGATGAAACTCAACATCATTAAAAAGGGGCCCGGAATTTTGCAAACAGTTGTTCTGGATACTGTGTTCTGACTTTGCCAAGCACCATTAAATCTGCTTTACTTGAGCAGTTCCTAAAATAATAAAACCATGTTATGTTACACTTTCAAGCAGCAAAATGCTCAAAAAACTTGCTTACTAATAGAGCCATATGGTTTTATAAGAGCTGGACTCAAATGACTCATTAAAAATTATCTTGTGTGTCTCAGTTTTGAACATTTTCTTAAAAAATCTATTGCAGGGTTTCAGCACCTTTGCCTAACCAAAAATTCCCTTGCTATTTGCAAAGGTCATTATTTGCTCTACTACCTGTGGTGAAAAACAGAATCCCATCCTTCTTGGCAGTGTCCTGATTAAAAACTCCACTCCCTTGTCAGTCATCTTCCCTTCAGCAAGATCAGCAGTTTCTTTAAATATATGTTTTAGCAAAAATCCCATCTTATCACTCTTCTTGCTCCAGCCTTTACAACTTTCTTTGTGTTCAAGCCTAAAACTTTCCTTGAGGCTTTAATTCTTCTGTTCACAGCCTAGTCTTTCAGGCTTTGTTGCTGACACAGGCTGTCCACCCATCCTTGGACATTTCTGCTATGGGATCACACTGGTGACTTCTTTCCTTTGAGAATTAAATAATTCACCCAGTATCTCCTTGACTGGCATTTCCTTCTTGCCCATCTTCAGATTTCTGAAGTCAGTCATGAAGGGGTCCCAGGCCCAGTAGGAATCTCTTGGATCAATTAAGTTCCCTCTCTACTATTACTTTTATTAGTGTTGCATACATAACTGCACTGAAACAATCTCAGAATTTAAATCAAACCAAACTCTTGCTCCCTCTGTGTATAGAGGTGTTTTCTTTACAATAATCCTACTAATTATAAAAACTGATTGCACTCAGTGGTTGATGAATTTCATTCCAACAGATTTTCATGACCACATTTGACCACCATCATGTGTTGCCTTGATTTTTAATATTCACTATGACATGTGAAACTACTCTGTGGTTTACAAGAGAAACCAAGCACCAAAGCAGAGTCTGGTCACAATTTATTCCTCACCACCAAAGAGAGTCATTCACACTTGCATTTTGGGTAAGATTCTGTTATAAAAACTCCAAACTCTGTAAAACATAACACACCATGACTGCTAAGAGACACAAAAAAATCATCAAATTGTACAATAAAAATAAAATACCCTGTCCCTGCTAAAATAAATCATCATGAGAAAATGTCTCAACCTCAGAAGCTGTCGAATGCACATGAATTCCTTCAATAAACTCCTAAATGAGCAATTTTGAAAATTTCTCCATGTGTTCTTTACCTACATGTTGCTGATGATACTGAAAATGTTTCCAATATGGTCTTTAAGTTATATTCAGCAGAACAGAGACAATGAGTAAGATTCAGGAGTCAGAGCAAGGCTCACCTTGTTGCTGGCAGGGTACTGATGCGAGTGAAGAAAACAGAGGGCTCCACCTCCACGTGGAGGCCCAGGGCAAGGCTCCTGTAGTATCCTTCAGCATGTCCTGGTCCCCCAGAGTACTTGAAATTCAAAATGGCTTCCAGTGTCTAGAGGAATAAAAGTCAATTCCTTGTTAGCTATTTTTCACTACTGTGCATTTCACAAGTTCAATTAAATTAGGCCACAGAAGTGATTTGCAAATTTGCTTTCCTAACCCCTCCGTTCTGTTATCTCAGGAAAAAAGGCAATCTAACAAATAACTGCAGCTTAGGCAAACAGTTGCCTAATCCTTTTAAAAACTAAGGAGTGCAGCACAAAGTCAGCTGGACTTCTCTTTACATAATTCCTCTCCATACCACATTCAACATCAAAAAAATGAAGATCTTATTTTTGCATAAAAGCATTAAGGGTTTATTAAATGCTGCACTCTTTCATACTCTTGAAAAATATATTCACCACCTTCATGATCTGTAAAATCAAATGGACAAGCTTCAAACTTTGGGGGCAAATAAAGATTATACAAAGCTGAAAGAATGTGGTCTCTCAACAAGTCATTGCAAACTTACTCTCATGTCCACAAACAAACAGACTGGAACAACACCCAACTGCAAGCACCCTGACTTTGTGTTCAGTTTATAGGAAATGGCTGGTTAGTAAATATTAAAAATGAGGGTGATTCTCTAGCATGAGTCCTATGCACTCACTGCTCTCAGCAGCACTGAGCCTTTACTTCTGTGAGGAAATTTGGGGCTTTGTGTCTTTTCCCTCAATGAACAGCATGGGAGAAGCTTCCCAGAACAGTCCCCATGTCAGCATCAGTGTTCAAGCTCAGAACATCCCTTTGACTGAGACAAAGAGATTTTTCACCACCTCTTCTTTCATCATGTTCCTGAAACACGATTTGCTGGAAGCAAGGTGAGAATTTGGGAAATGTCATTGGAATTTTTTTTCTCAGTTTTTATTCTGGTCCTTGGGTAGCTGCTACTGCCACGTCTCAGAGCAAGGCCAGAGGCAGTGCCAGCCCTCCCCTCTAACATGGACATCCCATACTACGCTGAACTTGGAAGGACAGACACTTCTTCAAGAGTTTAGAAACAACACCAATTTCCTCTTTGTTTGGCTTTTAGTTCATTCTTTATAAGAAAAAGGCAAAAAAATGCCAAACCTCAAGTCAACAACTTATCCAGGAAAGCAGATCTATTTATCAGACACCATCAAGCCTCAGACAGGTAAAAGCACTGCCTTTCAACTAAAGATTTACAAAAAAAAGTATGAGATTTGTTGGTTTTTTTTCACAAACTCTGAGGAACAATCTAAGGATTTTCTAACTTACAAAAAAAACCCATTTCTGTTTGATACCATTCTGTTTATAAGCCTGGCTGAAGGAAAAGAAACAGCAATGGAATCACTTTCTGAAAATAACCACAATCCAGTGATTTAAAGAATATTAAAATCAAGAGTTTAATGTTTTGCTGCATGTGTGCACTTAACTGTTCTGGCTATTTCCAACTCGCTTTTAAGTGGGCTAATTTTAATTCTTAATTTAGTTTCATTAAAATTCATGAGAGTCACCTTACAATACAAATAAAACCCTTCACTGGGCACTCTGGACATACCCGTCTACTCTGTTTATGTCAATTCCTAATTTGTAGTTAATGAATTCAAGTTTATGTTATGTCAGGAGAGCTAATCAATATTAAACACAAAAAAAAAAAAGCAAAAACCCATTCAAAACATACTTCATCCTAATTAAGCAGCTGGACCATTTCATA
Source organism: Notiomystis cincta (assembly GCA_013398075.1). Taxonomy (NCBI): domain Eukaryota; kingdom Metazoa; phylum Chordata; class Aves; order Passeriformes; family Notiomystidae; genus Notiomystis; species Notiomystis cincta. The sequence continues at coordinate 148,150 of VZRX01002115.1, forward strand.
AAAATCAGAGCCAGGCTCTGTAAGTACAGGGATCTGACACTACTTAGGCTGTAATGTGAGAATGGACTTCAGTTCCAGTCAGGACATTGTGAAAGCTCCATGCATGTTGTGTATTTTGCTGCAATGCTCACAGTGCCCTGCTGGGAAAGGCTCCATGGTTCACTCTCCACAGGAGCAGGGCACAAAGCTGCTTCAGCCCAGCCCCACATCGTTACAGGTGAACACGTCACAGATTTTAGCTTGAAAGGTCACAGAGCATCACTGCTCCAGATTCAAACCCCTTTCCATCCTGCACCAAGTGAGAAACCTCCAGGGGAAAGGATCAAAATACAACCATTATGTGCCACTGATGAACAGGGCAGTTCAAGGGCCCCATCCTGACCTTGGTCCCTGCTGCAGTGAGGAACTGGTGAGAGAAACCCTGCTGATGACACTGAGGGCATCGTGTCTCCCCAGACCCACTGGGGACCACAGACCAAACCACCTTCTATTAACCCAGACTGCAGCAGGACATCCCTTCTCACCCAAACTGGAAGGTCTGACTGGGCACATTTCACACTGAGGAGAAGAGAGATTCTGAGCACTGCAGAACACAAAGCTCTGTTCTTTCTCTGGCCATGATGATTTGCTGGAGTCTGTGAACGTGCACATGCACACAAAGGAAAAACACCAGGCAGACTTTACATCTGGATGGTGTGTAAGGGAGGAGCATGACTGAAGGAAATAATATTTTTTTCAGGAGACTTCAGGTGGTTAGAGAAAGTTTTATTGCTTAGGATTTATGTAATATGAACAGAAAAAAATATTTTTAAAAAAAGACAACAACAAATTCAATCTCCTTTAAAACCTCAAAAACTACTTCACCTATAACATGAAAGATTGATTGATACAGATTCTATTTGTATGACAGAACAAAAAGAAATCCTACACTCTCATAAACTTACAAATTTAAAATAATTTACCACTCTATCCCACAGCACCTGCAGAGAACCCAAATGCTACAGACCCCAATTGAAATAATGCTGTATCCTCACTCTTGTCAAGGCTACACAAATCACAGCCTGAGCTGCAGATTCTCTTCATCCTTACAAATCCCAATAGCATCTCTTAGATTTCTCCACACTGCATCACTGCAGACTGAAAATGAGATGGCAGGGTGTCACTGTGAACATCATTGTGCCTGTAGATGATCCATAAAAAAGAAAAGGAAGGAAGGATGGACTATACCAGACTGTCAGGGCAGGCAGGAAAAGCAGCTTATTGATAACAGTTGAACACATCTGAAATTCAGAAACCTGTGGACTTGGGGGAATTCTTGTTTTTAAGGCAGAGCTCCATTCTGGAAACTCAGCAGTAAAATTATTTACTGTGATGGCTTTGGCTTGATAAATTTTTTATGATTTCATTGGTCCTTCCTTCTATTGATGAGGAAGTGTTTCTGCATCTAAACTCCAAATGAGAGATTCTTAACCAACAGCACCCACTATCAATGACACCCACCAGAAATATTCTGCAGACAAACTATTCAAAATTTCTGGTTGGGCTTTTCATGCATTTTGTCCTCAAAATATTTTTGGCATAGAGCTGGCACCAGTTTGCTCATGGAAATCATTCCCATGTTCACTTTCATAATAAAATTTAAAGCAAAGCTGGAAAGGAACTGCAGTTTGCTGCCCCAAATGAAAAGCAAAGCACTGGGCACCAAACTTTCCTCACTCACTGGCAACAGTCAGCACCCATCTGCCAAGACCTCAGTGGTGACTCTGCACAGCAACACCTTAATGCTGATTTTTAATGGCCAATTCAATTGCAATCCACAGTTCAGAGCAAGTATTTCTACTGAACTACTACCACAGTACTTCCTACATAGGAGCAAAGAGTCAAATCTAAAGAGAATTTCCATTTAATTCTACAGATCATTGCTGCTCATGCAGAAGCTGGACTGTTACTGACAGAACAGAAAACTACAAAACAGCCAATGACACAAGAAACAGAGAAATGAACAGGGGGAAAGTTTTGTGAAGGTCATTTCTTGTGCTGGCAAGTGAAATATGGTGCTCAGTCCCTTCTCTCTGCTTCTTCTCAAGTGAGGGATGGTTGATGATTACCAGACTGAACAAACTTTGCTCCCCTCCAAAAAGTGCTCCAAGTTTTATGTGGAAAATAACAGTATTTTAGCTCAAGTCATCTTAGACCAAGAGCATGTTAAGGAACTATAAATCAAGGCTATAAGGGCCCACCTGCAGAGATGTAATCATTATATGCTCTATGTAAAGGCAAATAAAACTTCCATAGAAGAACACAAAGCACCAGTTTAACTGAATATTAGCAAGTCTCATAATCAGAATGTTCTTTTTTAAGAAAAAGTCTTCAAGATATGAAAAGCATTTAAAAAGTAATTTTCTTTAAAAAGAAAAAAATCAAAAACAAGCTGTAAAAAAGGTTTTAAAAACTGTTGAGCAGCAAAATTAGAAATAATCAACAAAGAAACCACCAACAGTGAGAATGATGCACACAGTGCACGAATTAGTACTCAGGAAATGCAAATTTATAGTAATATATTGTAACTGAGCAAACAATAAAATGTTCATTTACTTTCCTCATTTCTGATGAAAATTACTTTTATACATCTTAATTTTCAGTTTTGTAAACTTTACCAACTTGGAAACAGCTCAGGTCTGAAGCTCCTGAGTTGAATTCCTACATCCCTTGTTTTGCTTGGTCAATTTGTTTTGTTATTCTTTGCTTCTTTATCTCTAAACAATTTTACTGGCAATAATTGACTTTATCCCTGTGTGAATCCTGCTACTGGAAGAACCAGAAGATTCTGTTGTTATTATAATTTTTTTCTTGGAGTATCCCATCACCTCACATCCTTCTCTTTGAGTTTCAGAGAACCAGGCAAGATTTTGTCCTCAGTTTTCCAAACTGAAACATAATTCTTGAAATATTATTAATGTTTTCTGTAATTAAATTAACAAATCATAATTTGTGAGCAAAGCTCACATACATTGCGGTTTTAGGTCTTTTCTAAATTCCCTTAGTATAGTAAAAATGATACTAATTAGATCTCAGCACTTAATAGAAGATGAAATGTCAGTGCTACAGGCAGTTTGCTCCCAAGGAACTGCAGATGCTGAGTGCAATAAGACTAAAGAAATACCAGACTGTAGCACTACAGACTCCTCCTTAAATTCACAACACTTAAAAACTAAAAACTGAGGGAAAAAATCAGCAGGAAGAGCAGACTTAAAAATATACAAATTCAGAACATAATCTTCCCATTTTAGCTTCTGAATGGCTTCTAGAACACAGTTCTCATTAATGAATTTCATCTCTTATGCAATTAGGGCTTGAAATTTGAAAAAGAATTTACTCTACGTGTGTAACATTCAAATACATCTTCCTTTGGGAAAAAAACAAACAAACAAACAACAACAAAAAAAAAGATTATTTGCCCAACTGTAAACATGATTTACTCCCAAATCCTCTCCTGCTCCTGATCTGCTTCTCACCCAAATTCCCATTAGCAGCACTGGCTCCACACTTTCCAGAGTGTTCTGCCATTTGTTCTGACTTTAGCCCCTTTTCTCACCTGTTGCCTTTTGTTCTCTGGTTTGGGTTTTTCCTTAAACTTGCTATAAACCCCAGTTTTGTTAAATTCTCTCTGCCTCCCTCCCTCATTCCTCTCCTTCTCTGACCATTCCACTCCCACACTCAACTCTGACCAGCAATCAGTAAAGTCCTCATCAGTAAGAAAAGAGAAATAAAAATGTGCTATTTCATTAGTTCCATCTCACAGAAGGCACCAGAGGATCTGTCTCAACAAAAGAAATTTCTCCATTTCTACTGTGTGGAATGCTTAAAATCTTTAAAGAGCTTTGTGTAAATAAACCATGGATCAGGAATTTCAGCTGCCTGGCTGTAACTAATTAAATGATCTGGCAGTGACAAGGAGAAAGTGAGTTTCTCCAATTAACCACACTCTTTGCAAGGGCAGCAGGTGAGCCTGGCAATGCCCAAGCTCCTGACAACAGCAGAGATGGCCCAAAAACATGCACTACTGGATCAATCCCAAAAAGGTCCAGTTTGCAAGCTGCAAGCTTTTAATCCAAGCATGTGGGATATGCTGGTCACATTTCAGACACAAATACAGGGCATGGGACACAGCTGCATCTCTTTTTTTAAGGAAAATGATTAAAAAATGAGCATTGGGAAGGAAATGGAGATGCCTGAATAGCTGAAACCAAGGAAGGTGAGACTCAAATACATCAAGCTTCCACTTGCAGAAATTTGTGAACACAAGGACTGTGTACAAGTTTAATACTGACCTCAAAATCCAGTCCTGGCATTTGGAAATGCACACATCTCTGCTGTGTATTCATCTGGCTATCAAAATTAATATAGATTAGCACTTCTTGAGCTTTATTTATAATGGCCTAACAAAAAAATACCTGTCATTTTTGCTTCTTCCTCTCATCACTGAGTCTACAGCCCATGGTTCCACATGGTAACCTGAGAAAGAATGAAGTTTATATAAAAAAAGAGGCTTAAACTTAACAGCAGTGTTGGGAGAAGCAACCGGTGCCTCTGTGTCCATGGGCTGAATATCTTCCTGCCCACTTGTTCTCAGGAGGATAAAAGGAAATAAAAAAACACTGCCACACTCCTAAAGAGGAAGAGCAGAGACACTTCTGGCTTGCCTCAAATTCTGTAATTCTCCTTGGGAGGACAAAAATCTCCGATCTAATAGGAAAAGAATCCTCCAGTTAAATGACAGTAGCATCAAGTCTTTATTGCTCCCTAAGGAAGGAACAGCAGTGCTGGAATCTGTGGGTTTGAGATACACCCAACTCCTGAGCATGGAGTCTCTGGACCCAATTCTTGCTGCTAAAATCAGTCCAAAAGGCCTTGGATCTTGATATCCTGAAAGCTTCTTCCATGCAGGAATTCACATCATTTCTTCACACTCAGACCTTCCTTTACTTGAAATGCTGGTATTGAAATGACATTTGGGAGGAGAAGTGGAGTTTATCAGTTGTGATGAGAAGAGCATCAAGGGTTAATTCAAGGTGAGTATTCAAAATTGAAAATAAATTGGTTCTCTTTAATGTCTTTAGTGTCTGGCACAATTTTAGATTGCCCAAGAAAGGTCCATGTTAAGAAACGAAGATAAGAATTTGAACAGGTCAACAAATACACATGAAGTTTTGTACCTGTAGAAAACTCTACCTCATTATTATTTTTTAAAAAATGAAATTATGTAATAAATTGAATTTTTACATGAAAATAATTGGTGGAATAAGTGCACAGTGATATCATAGGATCATAGATTCACTAAGGTTGGAAAAGACTTCCAAGATCACCAAATACAACCATGGACTTGAGATTGGCAGGAAGAGATCTGTTTGCTTTGCTGAAAGAGATTTATCCATTGCACTCTCACTGGACAATATCAGTCTCTTCACTCATGGCAAATCTGTCTGATTTTCTGACACACAAAATGTCCTTTAGGGTTTTTGCATTTTCATAAATGATAAGACTGTCCTCTTTCTTTTTGCTAAAACATAAATTCTGTGTTTTTAAAGAGAAATTAAGCACCCAAGAAAGGGCAGAAAGCACCTATACATTTCTCTGCATGCCAATCCTGAAGCAAACCTGAATCTATTGGAATACTTCATTGATCAAAGTAGAATTCCTAATTTTCCCCAGGTAAGAAAAGGAGACTCTCCCTGTAGATATTGTTCCTTGGAGCATCAAGTAGTGCAGTAATTGATAGCAGGAGCCCTGATACATGCATTATACAAAGGATATGCATATGTAATGATCTTGTAGTGCATATGTAATCATCCTCCAGGACCCAACTGCAGCACACACTCTCCATGCTAATTCTTCTCCTCTGTATTCCATTAAAAATACACTCAGCAACCACAAAACCCAGGATAAAATTCTTAACAGCTGATCAAACAATGAAATAAACTGTGCCTCTGCAGTAAATCAGACCTTTATATGTACAAATACAAACCAAGCCCCACTGTCACTCCTGCTAAGCTTCTCTACCAGTCTAACACACAATTAATGTAATTTTTAGCACCTGTGTTAACCAGGTGACTTCACACACCCCTTTAGTGGACCAGGTGCCTGTTGAGCTCTGGTGCAATGTTACTCCAGTGCCTCCAGTGCACACACGGGGACTTTGAGCAGCAATTCCTGCACCACACCAGAGTTTATGGAGCTCATCCATCCACATTTCTGTCTACTTAAACCCCTGAACAATGAAAGTGCTGCATCTCTTAGTAAAAATAGCACAATGGCAATGACAAGTAGCTGAAGCTAAATATAGCTCCTGCAGGCATATGCTGGGAATTAAATAGTACATTTTACCCCTCCCCAATCCTAAATCAGTAAGCTTCAACAAGGAATCTCTAGTGAATACACACAGGAGCTCAATAAATCCCCCTTAAGCTTACAAGGCATATTCTGAATCTGTGCAGGCTAAAAATAGCTGTGTTTATAATGAGAATGGAGATGTGAGCAGAATAATATTAAGTTTAAAGGCAGGCATGGTGTAGTCATTCCGCATTAACAAATAGGGTGAATCAAAGGTCGCTCTGGCAAACAGATACACAGGCTGACAGATAAAATATAATATCCAGCAATCTTGTACTGAAGAGCATTCATCTCTCATTAAACTCAGCACTTCCTAATTGCCTATTGCAGCCACACATTCACAAGTGATTTTGTGTGCATTTTTTAGCTGGAATACAAGTTACTTCCTAAAGACAGAAGACAGGAATACACAGCATAATTCCCCTGGACAATATTCCCTCCTAGAGTTTAAATCCCCTCTGGAAATATTCAGGAAATATAATACATAATTCTTTTTGTTGTATTAATCACAGAATTCTGCCTTCTTTAATTAAAGGCAAATTGCATCCAGGCCTCCTGGGTCCCACTATTGCAGCAGGATGCCCAAGGGGCTGATGCACATTCTCAGCTGCCTCTGAGGTTTTATCTCCCTCAGTCTGGGTCCAAGCACTGCTGACCACAGCTATCACAGCATCTCATTCTTGGCTGAGATACAGATGAGAGATTAAAAATAATTTAAACACAAGTAACTTTTATGTGGAACATTCCCAGGGAGAGTTTTCCGTCTGCTGACACTAAACTGCAGAATCTGTTAGCAAAACGTGCTAGGGAACAAGGCAGCCCTGAATGCTGTTCTTGGAGGACGAGGAGGAATGAGGGGCAAGTCAGAACACACGTTCCTCAACAGCTTCTCTCATTCTGAAATCATAGAATAGAAGGACTTTAAAGATCATCTCATTCCAACCCCCCTGACATGGGCGACACCTTCCACTAAACCAAGCTGCTCAGAGCCTCATCCCATCTGGCCTGGAGCACTTCCAGGGATGGGGCAGACCCAGCTTCTCTGGGCAACCTGTGCCAGGGTCTCACCACCCTCATAATCAAAAATGTTTTTGCTTATATCTAAACCAAGCTTACTCTGTTTCAGTTTAAAGCCATTCCTCTCTGTCCTGCCACTCCAGGCCCTTGCAGTCTCTCTCCATCCCCTGCAGGTACTGGAAGGCTGCAATCAGCTCATCCCAAAGCCATCTCTTTTCCAGGCTGAATAATCCAAATTACCTCGGTCTTTCCTCACAGCAGAGCTGCTCCATCCCTCCAGTCATCTTGGTGCCTCCTCTGCACTTGCTCCAACAGCTCCACGTCCTTCCTGTGCTGGGCCCCCCGGGCTGGACACAGCTCTGCAGGTGGGGTCTGAGAGAGCAGAGGGGCAGAATCCCCTCCCTTGCCCAGCTGCCCACCCTGCTTTGGATAAATCCTGCCCTGACTGGAGTAGGAAGGTACAAAGAGAGAGGAAATGTAGGGACAGATGTTGATGAAGAAATCACAGATATATACACAGCCTTCCAAAGGGAAATTCCTCGATGTGGAGACCAGCTGGTTCTCCCAGCAATGGCTAAGAACATGTTGGGTGCTGTAAAGCAGCAGCACTGATGTATTTCCTTACTGAAACCTGTTCATTTCACCCTGTAGGCAGTCCCCAAGTGTGAAGGCACAAATGCTGGAAATCCCTTCTCACTAAAGGCACACCCCAGTGAGAGGTGGATAAAACCAAGATGTGGGCATAACAAAGATACATCTCCAGCATAAAACCCCCACATGTCATGAAACCATAAATTAAATAACATATAAATCCAACCCAGAAAGGACTGCAGGAGAAACCAGAAAGAAGTGCTGAAGAAGTGACTCCCCAGCTGGGGCTGCCACCTCTGATCAGTGCTGCTGCTCACTCACAGGCAGGTCACCTCTCACTTCGGAGAGGGCGAGCACAGCACTTCTTTGATGGCTCCACACCACATCTGGCTGCTCCAGACTCAGCAAACAAGTGTTACCTTTCAGAATATATTCTGAGTTTACCAAGTGAGAATTTTACAAAACTCTACAACACTGATAAGGTCTGCAAATGTAGGGTGAGTCCTCCTCCAACCTTCCCACCAAAGCAATACCACCAAGCCTGAATAGGCTCATATGCAACAACCTTCAAGTCCCTGAGTAACATCACAAAGTTTTTCAGTTTTGTTTCTTCATGACAAACATTTCTACACTGTTTCACTCTACCTCAACAGAGCTCTCTTCTCTTCCTATTATTTCCAGCATGTCTTTTGTGAGAAAACAGGGTAAGATTGCATGCAAGGAGAGGCAAAGAAAAATCTTTTTTTTTGTTCTCTATTCCTTTACTTTCTAATATTCTATTCCTAATGTTCTATTTGCCTTTGTAGAAAGATCTCTACCCTGCACTGCAATGGTTAATTCAGGGTCCATCATTGTGCATTGCAATTAGGACTCCATTTCCTCCATGTGCATTACTTTACCATGCACATGTGGATCAACGCTGACCTTCACCTCAGACTTTAACAGCCCCCTCCTACTGCAGGATAAGCCTGCAATCCCTAAGACCTGGTTTCCACATGTGCTACCCTTGATGATCTTTGGCACCTTCCTAATCACCCTAATGCCCAGACCCTTTATGAGATGCACAGGCACAACACAGTCCCAAGGAATTAGGCAGGAGACCACCCTGCAGTGTAAAAAGGCCATTTATCCTACCTGGAACCAGCTCAGCCCATGATGGGACCTTTGCTTTCATCTCACAGCATATTTTTCTCTCTCAAAGAGCTTTTTCTCAGTCTCTGGAAGTGTTTTAGGAATCAAGGGAGCAGTATCAATGATGTTCTCTTTGTTCAGGAGCTCTGAATGTGCTTCAAAGAACTCGGACAGATTTGCTTACCATGATGCTGCCCTTCACTAACAAAACCCATTTCAGCAGTATCCAACATCTGCACCTTAGAATTAACTCTGCACTTTCATTCCTGGTTTTACCATATTTACCAACAATAAGTGTAAAGCAACATTCAACTTAACTTGTCAAAGTCACAGACTTCTGAACCACCAAAGAATATGAAAATAATATTGCAGACTAAGAAGGAAGACTCACGTGCATCCCCCTATGGGCATAAGGTCTTACACAGGTCCAGAGTTTCTATTTTACAGTGTAGGGATCCATCCCACACAAATGGTTTCATGAAGGTATCAAATCCATTCACTGTTCAAAACACTCTGCTGAAGAACCCAGCTCCCTTCACTACGTGTGTAATTTTTATTTACAATATTATTGTATTACACTCTGAAGAAAAAATATACTCACACCCTAAAAGATAAAATCCTCCTCTTCAGTAACTGAAGTATCTTTAAAAAGAAACAATGCATCCAGCAAATCACAAGAAAAACCACCCCCAGTTATATAAAAGATCCTTGGAACTGATCCGATTTTTACATGAAAGCTCTTTGGAATTCTTGGGTGAAACAATCCTCATTTCTTCAGTAGTCCCTCTGATTAGAAGGGATAAGCCCTATTTAGTAAATTTTCAAAAGTAGAAGCAAATGAAGAAACAGGCTTTAGAAGAATGTTTGAACAACTAAATCTATAGATCTGTTTATTCAGCACAGACATTAATACATAAATATGGGAGACTGAGCACTTCAGATTTCTCAGCTGCTACTTGGGTTGGAAACAGAGGCTCCAGCAGCACAATCATTTTTGAAATATGTAAAGTTATTGAGCTAAATTTATCGCTGATTTAATGAGTTTAATATGGAATGAATATTGCAAATTCCTACTCCTTAATATGATGATCAAAACTAACAGAAAATGAATATACTGAAATTAGTTTTCAAGAACTAAGGCTTCAGAAATTAAATTTGTCCTCTAGTCTGCCCAGAAATGGGTTCTTCAAGTTGCAGAACAGCAACATTTTCGATTCTGATGTATCTTTCTTCTTTCCCTGTGCAGGTTCTTTGAAAGTCAATATTCCAAGCAACCACGTCTTCACTCACACTATTAAAACACACAGCCAGTGCTCCTATAAACTCACTGGATGTGATTCCCTTAAAATGTTCCTCTCAGTGCAGAAAATTTGGACTTAGCTCTTCAATAAACATAAGAAAAATAATTGCAGATATTAATCAGACATAGAGATGACACCAAAATTAACTTCCAGTCTTCGCTGACCCCATTTTGGCCCAATTCAGCCAGGTGGGCATGGCCTGTGCTGGCCAGCTCCAGTCCCACCTGCACTGAGGATTCCTGAAGGCTGAGAATACACTTTAAATTCTGTGATGTTACCAAAAAACCAGACAAATTTTCCAGAGGCAAAGGTTACAAAGCAAATGAGAGCTGTAACAAAATGCTCTCTCAGAAATATAGATTTATAAAAGACTTGTCAGTGACAATTTGACCAGTCTGCAGCAAGTGTTTGGTGCTGATTTCTGACCATGAGCTCAGACAATACTTGAATCATCCCTGTTTTCAAGCTGCCACTACTGACACATCTGTATTCTTCACACAGATCAATAATGTTCTAAAAATAACAGACCATCCCACAAAAATAACATTAAAAACAAAGAAAGGCAGGCAGGCAGGCAGGCAGGAAGGATGGATGTAATGTATGTATGTCCTGGTACCTGATGTTTAAAGCACTCTTTTGACTTTATTAAGGATGCTGACTTGATTCCCAACCTATGTGGTTTAGCACACTCTTAAAAAGATTACAAATGCTTATTTAAAAAACACACTGAGTCATCTCTGAGCACTTCATAAATATGCAGGAGGAAACTCCCAAACAGTGACTCACAACTTCAGAGGTTTAACATAATCATGCATTTTCCAACTGTTACTCATACTCGATTAAATCCTAAGCAAAAATCATCCTTTTTCTGTGAATTCCACATGACCACCCATTAAACTCTGCAGAAAAAAGAGCACAATGGGAAAATACAACCAAAACCAGAAAAGTGAGAAGAGAGCTGACTCTTAACAGCTCCTGTGGAAACACCATTTCATATAAATATACATTGAATATTCTTTACCTTACAACAGATGCCATGTGTGGCTTTTGTCTTTACTTTCTTTTGAATAAATGACTGAGGACAACAAACAAACAAACAAAAAACTCAAACAACTTCAACAACTTTTTTTTTTATCTAGAAAGAAGAAAAACAACCTGCAACAATCTCCAAGTTTTTTCTTCATAAAATTCTATTTGTGTACAACTATTTAGAGCTGCTATTTAAAACTATTTAATCCTGACTCACTCCTGGTCAGACACTGAGATGCTCTAGTTACCTATTCCTACAGAATTATGATGCTAAGAATATATGTTTAATTGGTTACTCTGCTAAACATCACCACACTTCTGTTTCATCCTGAAATAGATTTATTTTTTTTAATTCTAGCATAATTAAAAATGTTATTACTGCAAACATTGTGATTTCCGTAAAATTAACAAGAATGCCGTATCAATTTCCTAAATCTTAGTAAAATATTGGCTTTCTTCTTCTCTTTCAAAAGGCAAGTTAGTGTACCCCCAGTGTAAAAAGCACAGAGCTGTTAATGCCTCCCATTTACTGCAGCAACACCAGCTAAAAGACAGGAGTCACTTCTGGTATGAACCCAGGCAATTACACAATGGTCAACAGTCAAAAGAAACACAGTCTCCTACTCTTGAAATATTTGTACAGAATACCAAATTTTCAGACAAAAAGGAGAGTAGGGAAAAAAGACAATTAAAAGAATTCTGATAGAAAGGCAGTTTTATTTTCTAATTCAAATGTATTTAACCAGAATGATGAGTCTTTGCTTCATTTAAAACCAAATATTTTTTTTTTTTTTTTCCTTTAGTTTGCTTGGGAGATTTTTGATGGTTTGGGGTTTTTGCGTGGGTTTTGTTGTTGTTGTTGTTTTTTGTTGTTGTTGTTGCTGTTGTTTTTGTTTTTTGGTTTTGTTGGTTTTTTTTGAATGGAGTAATTATATTAAAATTAGATTTTCTTAGAAATTATTATTAGATTTGTTTATAAAGTGTCAAAGTGAGTCATTTCAGCCATCCAGAATTTCTTCTATGTCCACTCCTTTTTTTTTTAAGCTCAATGATTAAAACACAGTCAGGAATTGTATCATTTAAAAGTCAGGAACTCTTTGGGAATAAACTTGCATGACACCTTCTTTAATAGAAGAAAAACAGTAACCAGAAGTTGATTTTTAAATCAAGCAACAGCAAAGCACCAATACTTGATTCTATATTCCTGCATCTACACGACAAGTGTCACACCCTGCTTCAAAAAATAATAACATTATAAAAAATCAAGTTGTTCTTGTCCATCTCTAACATTTTAATTTTATCACACCAAATGGTAAACAATCTGTTTGGCAACTTATGATCTATTTTTACCAGGTAGCAGGAGCGTAACTTTTTCCTATTGAAATAAAGACACACAAGAAATCAGTTTAAATATATCAACATCACAGCTTTAATACAGGGAAAGTGTAAATTACTCCAAAGGTCTCTGCTTGAGAGAGGCTTGATTGGTAACTGTTTGCTTAAGGCAACCTACCCACATTCAACCCATGTCAGAGGGAAAAAGAAGCTAAATGGTTTTTAAAAAAGGAAATTAACTTTTCCAAAGCAGACAAGAAACCCTACTGAGTTCTGAAAAATGAAATTTATTAGACTTACATGTAATATTACAAATATTTGATAATACACTTGTGGCAAGGTAACTGCATTAAGCTCAAAATGTTAAAAAGAAAACATCCAAGTTTTAAATACCACATGATAATATGAACCACGACATTATGACAGGACCTGAAGTCAGCCCAATTTTGGAATAGAATCATCTGGACTTCTGTCTCCTACCATCCTCTCTTTCCCTCCACCAGAAGTTACAATTTTCTGAGAGCTGGTACCATTTAAAAAATAAAGAAATAGAAAATATAATAGAATTTTTAAAGCTTTGTAAGTAAGTTTCCCCTGCCCACTATATTCTTACCCATTTTTTATCAGTTCCCCTTGGCGATAATCCACCATGGGACTTTATGGGGACATTTTCAGGACCTGGTTTATCTGGATCAGTTGGATGCCCTCATGGTCTTTAGTCTTTATTTCCTGTCTCTGTTCACATTGTGGAGTGGTCTTGAAGGATGAACCTTTTTCATTTCAGGGTGAATTAGGAGGGTTGCATCAGAGGCACCACCAGGGGTGATCATTCCCCGCTGCTCAGCCCTGCTGAGACCCCTCAGGAGGGCTGTGCCCAGTGCTGGCTTCCCAGTCCAGGAGAGACACAGACACTGCAGCAAGTCCTGCCCAGGGTGGCCAAATGGCTGAGGAACTTGACCAGCTGAGGAGAGATTGAAGTGTTCTGCCTGGGTAAGAGAAGGCTCAGGGGGGCCAAACCCATGCATATAAACACCCAAGTGTGATGGCCTCAAGAAGATGGAGCCAGCTGGGTTCCAGTGGAAAGATGAGGGGCAATGGAATACAGAAAACTCCCTTTCATCACAAGGAAGAGCTTTATTATTGTCAGCATAGACAAATGCTAGAACAGGTTGCCCAAAGAGCTTATAAAGTGTCCATTCTTAGAGGTATCCAAACTCTGAGTGGACATGGCCATGAGGAACCTGCTGCAGCTGACCATGCTTTGACCAGGTGTGCTGGGCTACACCATCTCCAGAGATGCCTTCCCAAAAAACCAAACCATGGAAGGTGCACTCCATCCACTACCAGACATTCAGGTCCATAATGGCAGATTAGAGACACCTGAAATAAAATCTCCCACCCCTCCTCAAAAGCACAGACATCCTGTCCTCAGCACTCCCTGCTTCACTTTAAAACTCTGCAGGGTTTTTGCCACATTTCTTATGAATATAATATTGTCACCAGAGATGGATGATCCAATTTTTGCTGCTCCCATGAGTGTCCTTGGCTGCTGAGGTCCAACATCCTGATGGCAGAGCTTCCATCCTTTCAGCCATTCTCTTCTCCTCTTTTCTCAGTACTCTCTTGCAAAACCTCCCCTTGGAGCCTTCTGATCTGCTTCCACAAATGGAAAATTCTCTCCCTCTCCAGAAGGCTCAGAACAGGCAGCAGCCAGGACACAGCAGGCAGGGATCTTCCTGCCACCTTCTCTGCCCCCAGGCAAGCCCTTGGAAAGGACACAGCCCCAGCTCCTCCTCCCTGAACACCTCTGAGCTGGGCTGTGTAACACAGGTAATGACTGAGCACTTTCAAAGATCATAATCAACTTCACCACTTTCAAAAGTGCTGTGGACAACAGTCTGCACCATTCCAAGTATATCTCAAATTCATAAAAATAAATTGTTCATGCTCTCAGGCACTTAAATGCAGCTTTTGTGCTTGATTGATGGAATCCATGTCCATCACTACCTCGTGCTTCTCTCCAGCTTTTCTTTGTGCTTCATTAAGCACAAGGAAAACTCCTAAGCTTTTTTCAGCAGGATTCAGTCACCAGCTCCACTGAGCTCTGATGTGTTAAGGGAAATATACAAGATTTCTTTTAAGTTATTTCCTAATTTTGCTCTAGTTTAATCCTTTCCAACTACATGACATAAAGACAGCCAAGGGTAGGAGAAGTAAGTGTTCATGTAAGGTTTTGTAAAAGCATGGTACAGCTAGACAGCATTTCAGCCTGTTTCCCATTTAATATTTCAAATCATATAGATAGAAAAATGAAAAGGAAAAATGAGAAGACAACTCTCAGAAATTTAAATAAAAATGGGGTTGCTTTTGACATACATAAATTCCACCTTTTCCATTTACAGGATTGCCAGTTGTCTTGAATTTTGTCACAGGAGACTCCCAGTTTTGATAGACCTGTCATGTGCCCTGTCAAACAAACTTACAAGATATTGTAAAATGTGTAGAGGGAAGTATCTTTCTATTGTGGTGTGGGGATGACAGCTTTATGAATGATGTCAAGGAAAAATGTTGTTCTACAGAGCAAATATCTGGCAAGTTATTATGCTCACCCGCTGCCCTCATTACTCAGATTTTTCAGGCCTTGCTCTCCCTTTCTCCTGCTTCAAATTCAAACATTTTATTTTTTCACAGGCTATTTAAAAATATAAAGAAAGGCACAATAAACAAGTTTACTGGAGAGAGAATAATTAGAGGATTTAGCCATTTTCTGTATAATGGAGATTATAATAGAAACTTAAACCACAAACGTCCTGTAAGTGGCTGCATGTTTTCACTGATTCTCTGAAAGTAATAACACCATGTTATTGTACTCTCACATTTTGAAGTGCTTCTTTGAAACATCTAATACAATAATCAATGCATCAGCATACAAATATAAATCAAAAATAAATCCCGGCTCGCACTAAGAGTTCTAATACAAACCCACTCCCTAAAAAGTTAAAAATCAGTACAATGATGTAAAGAATAGATGCTTTTTACTCCAGATTTTTTGCAGATTCCAGCTCTTTCTTAGTACTTGCTAGGATGCATCTTCTTCAAAGATATTTAAGGCAGCATGTTTAAAATGCTCATTTGCTGTTCTCTCTTTCAGTTAAAAGCTCCTACACAATGTGTCTGCAGTTTTCCATAGCTGGACACCTGCTCACCTGCATTTACTGAGATTCACTGCTATAATATAAAAGTAGAGAGTCTCTGTCCTAACATAAAATTAACCACTGGCACAGTCTGCAGAGAAAAGTTCTGAGTTCATACTTCTAAGAAATGACCACATACAGCAACTAAAACAGGCTATCTAAAGAACAGTGCAAGAACACAAAATATCTCTCAACTCACTCTCACAGCCACAAACAGTGCAAGATTCCTAGGAAATTAAAAGAGAAACGGGTGTGGATGTCTTTTCCTGCACAAAACAAAGCTGAATTCTACGTATTCAGTAACCCTCACTGATCCTCTCTTCTCTGATCCTGTACAAGGCTTCTCTGAATCCAGAAGGACTTTCGCCATCTCTCCTCTTCAAGTGTTTTCTTCATATCTTCAAAGAACTCCAGTATGTCAGGCATATGGACTGTGAAGCACTGACTTCAAAAGTAAAATAAAAGCCTAGTCCCAGCCTATGGGACACACTCATGTGTCCACTAATTCTGCATTACAATTTCTATCAAAGTGTCCAACAGAGCCATCAGGCTTAGCAGTACACTGTGTCCCAGATCTGGAATTCTCAGAAAGCACTGGCATCATGTTTGCCATCTGTCAATCAGTCCACAGGCACAGAGCTGGCTGAAAGCAGGAGGTGACAAATTACAGTTGGCAACTGAAACCATCCCAGCACTTCACAGAGGTGCTTGGGGTGCAGCAACACTGATTTTGTTCACTCCCACCACATTATCTTCCACATAAAATTTTTCACCCTGGAAAAGAGAAGGCCTCAGGGGGACTTAACTGCAGCCTTCCAGTACCTGAAGGAGCCCACAAGAAAGCTGGAGAGAGACTATTTACAACAACATTTAGTGACAGGACAAGGGGAAATGGCTTAAAACTGAAAGAGAGTAGGTTTACATTAGATATTAGAAGAAATTCTTTACTGTGAGGGTGGCAAGACACTGGAGCAAGTTGTCTGCATTCCGTGATTTTATGAAATTCATATTACCCAGTGATATGGTTGATCTATTAATCCATTTTGCTTTAAATCTTCTTGATTTGCAGCCATGTGCCACCTTCAAAAAGATCACTGTGCATTCACTGAAATGCCCAACACTTCAATGCAGAAGAAATAATTAAAAACCTTGAATTATGTTAACAGAATTTGTAAAATTATGTTCTGCAGTTTATCATTATGCTAAGGTATGGCTGAGTATGGTACTGACTTCAAAGCTCAAATTTCTACAGCCTTGTCTAAAAGATCTCCTTTTATCCCACAACGCAGTGAGTCTTCCTCACTTCTGGAATACCTGTCCTGCACTCCTCTCTAAGCCTGGAACTATGTGACAGGTAATAAATTCAGGATTAATCTAATATATTTTAAGTAATTATTAATGGAATCCACTAATCTGCCTGTGCTTTAAGTGGCTGTATCAGTCAAAACATTAAGAGATGTGACAGACAATTCCTGCATGCGAAGTTCCAGGTTGCTGATTTATCCACAGATGTGGAATGTTTACTTCAATCAAGCTAAGAAGTTGGTGTCAAATGTTTTAATGTATAGAAAACTACTCAGAAATTCATCTTTGTGCTGCTGCAGATACACAGCACCACACGGAGGAGAGCACAAGGAACAGGAGAAAGCATTGTAGTTTGATTTCCTGTATGATACCTAAAAATCATTCCCTGAAAGGCAAAAACCTCTTCCTTTGCAAAAAAGCCCAATATTCCAAATATGCCTGCAAATGTTCTCACTTCAAATTTTCTGAGTATTTTAACAGCAAATTACTCATTAAATTCACAGCTAAACAAACTAAAATTTGGTTCTGCTCTTAAAACAGCAATTCCTTTGAATGATGGTGATGGATGGTGTAAGTGTTTTGCACAGCAATGTTTTCATGTTTTAATTACACACACACTCAGCAGAGCTCCCAGGTGTCTTTTCCTGCATCAGCTCACAAAGGATCCCTTTATCCACAACCTGACAGTCTAAGGAATTTTATCAGGAGGATCTGGCAAGCAAAAAGCCAACAAGGAGGACAAAAAGGATCCTCTCAGTTTTGGGTGGACATTATTTCTACACCTCGAAGTGTGCAGGAGGAGATGGGCAGGAGGGGCTGCCAGCCCAGAGCAGGGCCCCTCCCTGCAACCCAGGGATATTTCCAGGGGGATTCTGCCCCTCTGCTCCACTCTGGGGAGATCCACCTGGAATGTTGCATCCAGCTCTGGGGCTTCCAATATCAGAAGGACATGGAGCTGCTGGAGGAGGCCACGAAGATGCTGTGAGGGCTGGGACACTTCTGCTCTGGAGATGGGCTGGGAGAGCTGGGGCTGTTCAGCCTGGAGAAAAGAAGGTTCTGGAGAAAGCTTAGAGCCTCTTGCAGTGCCTGAAGGGGCTACAGGAAAGCTGGAGAGGGACTTTGGACAAGGGGCTGGAATGACAGGACACAGAGAATGGCTTTAAACTGAAAGGGAGTAGGTTTAGATTAGATACAGGAAGAAATTCATGGCTGGGAGGGTGGCAAGGCCCTGGCACAGTTTTCCCAGAGAAGTCATGGATGCCCAATCCCTGGAAGTGTCCAAGGTCAGGATGGATGGAGCCCCAAGGAACCTGGTTTAGTGGAAGGTGTCTCTGCTCATTGGATTGGGTCAAAACCAACAACACCAACATAGATGAACAGTTTACACACACAAAACCTGCCCTTGTCCCTTCACAACAAAAGATTCCCCATAATTATTCCACTTTCTGGCAATGTGCAGTCTCAAGTTTTGCCTGTTTCCATCCTTATCATCCTCCATGAGCTTCTACATCTTATTCTCTTCTCCCCATTGCTGGAAGGAAGCCACGGAAGGGATGTGTGGCAGCCAGACAAGGTCATCCCACAACACTGGAATTGTCTATAAAAACATTGTTTTAATTTAAATTTTTTTCTTACTAAACCTCAAATGGGTAATTTTCTCTCTCTTAAAATGGTGTCAGAAAAAAATGGCATTCAGTGATCCCACAGCATTGTAACATGAATTCACTTCTCTCTTGAATTCTTCATATTTATGAATTCATTTGATGCCATAATTTTAAACAATTCTTGAGTCTAGTGTACTTGCTAATAATAAACTGTATACTGGAAATCAGGAAAAAACCACAGGAGTTCTGATTCAGGATCATAATAGGAACTCAAAAAGGCAAATAAATAAAATACAACATGTAGAAACTTAACAATATATTCTTGTACTTGTAAAGACTGTGAAGAACTAAATCTTTCTGGATCTTCAACACTGGCTCTCTCCAGTCTGTGTATTTGTGTAACCAAAAAATGAAGCGTTCAGCACTTCATGGATGTCAAACTGACATGAAAATTAACAATAATAATTGCTCTCAATATTTACTTTAAATGGTCTTTCCTAACATCTTGCCATTGAATCCTTTAATTTCTGTCCTTTTCAGATGATTAGTTCTCCTGTTCCAGCCCATGTGTCATCATGGGGAACTGCTGACTTGGCCTAAATGCAAGCAGCTTGTCAGAAACATCACCAAATCTGAGTTAAATATAGGTGGTGAACCATAATAAACGTGTCACTTACATTGTACTGCACTCTTACCAGTTCCAAAACCAAAAGGAACTATTCACATTTTATATTTTTATTAAGTAGAAAACAAAATGTAAAGGGGGTCAAGTTACAGAAGATTTCAGAAGTGCATTTGAGTTGTGAGAAAAGAGAATATACAGTTTAAAAGTCAGTAACAGAGTCTAAAGAAAGGAAATCCCTCATCTTTCAGAAGGCAGCACTCTTACTTTGGGATGAGGCACTGACTTTATGTCCCAGTATTTCAATACAGTGCTGAGAGAATCCTGTTTCTGCTGAGACATAAAACCTGATCGTTTTCATGTGCCCAGACGTGGTAACCTTCATGTTTTGGACAAATTTCATTTGGACAATTACATTCCAACTAACTACTCCTGTGATTTCAAATGTCTCAGAGTCACCAAAACAAATGACACCACCTTAGCTCTCAGCCCAGAACATGAGGAACTAGAAGGTCACTGAGATAAACAGCAGTGTACAGGTAGACAGTCTGAAATGTCAGCAAGGCAATTTGTGTAGGATATAAAATGCACCTGAGAATTAAGCAGCATTGTTGAAAATTATGCTGAAAAGTAGATGGGATCTTTGGCTAAGTCACAGGCATAGCTTAGGGACTGCATTAAAACTAAGTTTTAAACAGTGGGTCCTTTATTAGTAAAAGCTACTTCTATTTTAAGAGGAGTTGCTTTCTATAATTTGGCCAAGGAAAACCCTGCTTTATGTGCATAATCTCTGTTTTCAGACACCAGAGAGTGGAGTAAGGATAATTCTTCAACATTCCTTACAAGGAATCTACAAGCACGCAGGAAATACAGGATCAGAGGGAAACAGGTAAACAAAACAAGGAGTTTAAAAAAAATGTCCTACAAAATAATGATGACCGAGTGTAAGAACAAAAACATTACCTAAAATAGCCTTGAAAATGGGTAAAGTCAAAGCAACACAGTGCTCAGAATTTACTAGGCAAGATTAAAAAATACAGCAAACGTGTGTGATTTGTTAGAAGACTTAAGACTATAAAATCAAAGATAGATTTTAGAAAAACTCGAGAAGAGTCAGAATAGGAAGTGGTTTTTTTATAACATTTATATTTTTTCATATAGAAACTTTTTATGTTTAAATCAGCTCCATGCATCAAGCATTGGTATGGAACAAAGGTGTCTTGATTGTTTAAAAAATGGGGCAAAACAAAGACTTTGGAATAAGGAAAGAAATAGACAAGAAGAAAATAAAATAACTAACTCCTCTTTTTGAAATATGACAGGAGAGTTTAGCACTTCCACTACAGTTTTTAAAGACAGCAGCCATGCAATAGACTATATCTGATGATTATAAAAAAAAAAAAAAAAAGTATAGAAATACTTCTTTTATGGTGTAAAAAAGGACACCAGGAAAATAAGACAGTATTTTCTTACTAGATTTATTTACTTGAGATTACTTGCAAGATCTTTCATTGCCATTGGTGATAGAAAATATCCTGCTAAAAAAAGCTATCACCCCTCTGAAAAATAGATATAACCACTGAAACAACACTTCACTACTTAGTATCCAACTATACTCATCTAGCAAACCACAATCATCTTGCTGAAAAAGCTTCTGAAGCCCTCTCTGAGAAATTTATACACTTATCCCAGAGTAGATTTACAGATATTTTGTATATTCTTTAGTATTAAGTGTGTACCATGCTTATCTTTTGGAATAAATTAGCACCCAATGTAGTAATCCAAGAGGGTGGTTTCCTTTAGAAGGGAAGAGATTATCAGTCTGGTTCTTGATGCAGTTCAAACTTTCACTCTACCACTTCCATTTGATAGCACAGACATAAAAGCCATCCTTTCAATGACTCCACTAAAATTACCCTACTTTTTAACCTTTGATGGTGAATTCACTCTTCTTTAATCATGAGATTCACCTTTTCCTTTAGTTAACAATATTTTCTGTAACATCTTATTCTGTTGAACACTTCAATAACATGTAAATAAATACACAACCCATTTTAATCCTAACACACAAAACCAACTTGTAAAAGAAGGAGCTAAAGACTGTAGGCAAATGTTGAATATATTTGTTAGCTCACCCTTAACACTTCTAAAAAATTCTATTAGACATTTGCAGCATGACAGTGATTTGCTCTGCAATATGGTATCTCCTCATGAAGGCATTTTATATTTTTATTATAGACACTTTTAAAAGGCACATTTGTACTTTACTCATAGTGGATACAACTAATTCATCTGATACTTATAAAAAACACCTATGCATTGCTTAGGAAAGATGAATTTCTCAGTGCTGTCTCACAGTCCTCTGTCCAAATCCACTTAAAGTGTGGAGAAGCAAGTTTTGCCTCAATCCACAACTGCAGAAAGGAGTTACGTTCTAAACATACCCCAAAGCAAGATTAAAACACAAACAACATTAAATGTTGGGATCCAAAGCAATAATTCTTTTTCTTTTTTTTTTTCATAAAGGAGGAAAGAAAGACAGCAAATAGGAAAGTAGGAGAATGCCAAGAATGAGGATGAGAAGCACAGGAAAGGGGCTGCCCCCACCATGGCTCCAGTGCTGGCTCACAGGTGGGCTCACAGGGTGCCATGGGGGAGATGTCCCTGGGTGCCATGGGGGAGATGTCCCTGGGTGCCATGGGGGAGATGTCCCTGGGTGCCATGGGGGAGATGTCCCTGGGTGCCATGGGGCTTTCCCCAGGGTCCCTCCCAGAGCTGCCCAGCCAGGGAGCAGAGCCAGGGCAGCAGCACCAGTGGGGTGGTTCAGCCTCGTGGGAGCAGCCAGGGCAGCAAGGACAGCAGAGACTCCAACACTTTGTAGACTCTGCAGTGCCTGTGGCAGGTTGGGCACTTGCTTACAGAGGACTTTCAGAGTGTCAACATCACATCCACCTCACAGCAACAGCACATCCATGCAGAACCTCATCTCTGCTCCCCAGAAGTTCATTGCCTACTCCTTGATACCCAGGCCAAGTTTACCTGATGGATCAGGAAGTTTACTGCTTGCTCATCTGATGGATCAACTACAGGCTCTTTTAATGACCTTCAAACAGGGTGCCTCATTTTCTAAAAGAAAGCAGCTTCTAAAGCTTTTGTTATAGAGGCAGCTCAGAATTTTAATTTTCAAATCTGCACATTTGAAGAGGCAATGAAGAACATTCTTTACTTTTTACTTGTTCACTACATCCCCAAATGTCTGATAGGATATTTACAGGAAAGCAGAATCACCTTGTTTGAGGTGCTCACCTTGATACCAAGAAAATGACTTCAAAATCAGATATTCAGCCTCACAAAACTTTGGACTCAGTAAAATAGCTTTGTGTTTGTCAGTGAACTTGGATAAAGGCACAAGAGAATAGAAGAGCCCTATTCTCCTCTGCCAGATGCTCATTCATAAAGTCTTTCTGACCCATTCCCTTAGTCCTTCAGGGCAAGGGCATTTAAAGTTCAGGCCATGAAAGCAATACCTGGAGTATTATTAATGCAATAATCAGTTAATACTGACTAATAATTAAGCAGGCTAGTGAAAATGTATCTAATTACATCGCTCATCAAATTAATGTTCTGATGCTCTCATGCTATTTTAAAAACTACTTTTCTGCAAAGCAACAGCTTGGTGAGCTTTTCCACATCCAAGCCTGTACTTTAGACCTGGCATTGGCTTGACCTTTCACATCTACAAAACCCCAAGATCTTGGGGTAAAGAGAGTCCCAAACCTATTTAAGTTGGCTGAACTGGGATATGGCACTGCCACTGCAGAAATCACAGCCCAGTGCAACATTGCACAGGCCAAGGCCAGGCAGTCCCATGGAATCTTGCAGGAGGTTAATGTGCAGTCTCAAAAAAAACAAAACAAAACAAAACAAAGCAACTCAGCAGAAAAGAAAGCAGGCTCAATGAATTGCCCAGAATATTGGTTTTGAAACATTACACCTGTCTCCCATTCTCTAGAGAGATATCATATTATTACATATGACAAAGTCAATGTGCATCTTGAAGCATTAAGAGACATAATACAATATTGAGACAAAACCAGGATCTGGAAATTGGGGGTTTTAATGGTTTTGTTAAGCAAGCTCATAGCCATGTTTCCAATAACTGTAGTGACTGAAATATAATTGAACATCTGTGTAACTCCCAATTAGTCCTCTCTCAAAAAAACTACTAACACAAACTGTCAAAGGGACAACAAAATTGAGAGAAAAATAAATCAAAAGGAGATAAGTACATCTACTGAAATCACGTTCCTTCAAAGTTATGGCCCAGAGCCACAGTACAGAAAAGGAGAGCAGTGTAAGCCACTGAGCCAGAACAAAGAATAATATATAAATAAAAGGACTCAAACTTCCTGTGAAAAATCATACCTAGATGGCCAAAGAAACAGACTTTTTGCAGAAGATTAGCTGAATGCTCCATCCCAAGTCAACATAATTCAAGAGGTACAAAGTCAACACAAAGAAACAGCAGCAAACATACCAAGGGATTCCCCATCCCTGAAGTGTTCCAGGCCAGGCTGGCTGGGCCCTGACCAACCTGGCCCAGTGGAAGGGGCAGGGGATTGGAACTGAATGGTCTTGAAAGTCCCTTCCAACCCAAAGCACTCTGTGATTCTTGACTCCATGATACACACACATAGCAGCAGAAAGAGCACAGGTGTTGCATTGCCTAAATACATGGCTTGGACAAAAAAAAACCCAACAACTCCAGCCTTGAGCATTTCATGATGCACAAAAACCTACATTACAAATAGGCATTTATGTATTTTCTGTTTAAAGTCTGCTTGATGAAAATTTTAATTTCTCTATAGTATAGCTAGGATCTCTAAAGAGTTTCCATTTGTTATTTGTGCAAGTAATGTAAGCACTTTTTCCTCCTTTATGGTAATAACTATGTACCTGATTATTTCAGCAACAAGAAAAGAAAATCTGAAGTGTCAACTGTGAGCACAATATTATAGCTGAGTCCACTAAACCCAACTAAATATGTTCTCAGAACCAACAAGCTCTCACCATTTTACATCTTTTTACAATCAAATGAAAGATATATTAATATTACTGTGCACATAATGAAAACATGGCTACACAGGAAAAGTGATCTGTTTTTCTAGGTTATCTTGAGTAATTATGTACAGGAACATCAAAAATCAAGCAGATCAGGTGACTACTGAAATTTGGGACAGTAACCTCAAATAATNTAAGTACATCTACTGAAATCACGTTCCTTCAAAGTTATGGCCCAGAGCCACAGTACAGAAAAGGAGAGCAGTGTAAGCCACTGAGCCAGAACAAAGAATAATATATAAATAAAAGGACTCAAACTTCCTGTGAAAAATCATACCTAGATGGCCAAAGAAACAGACTTTTTGCAGAAGATTAGCTGAATGCTCCATCCCAAGTCAACATAATTCAAGAGGTACAAAGTCAACACAAAGAAACAGCAGCAAACATACCAAGGGATTCCCCATCCCTGAAGTGTTCCAGGCCAGGCTGGCTGGGCCCTGACCAACCTGGCCCAGTGGAAGGGGCAGGGGATTGGAACTGAATGGTCTTGAAAGTCCCTTCCAACCCAAAGCACTCTGTGATTCTTGACTCCATGATACACACACATAGCAGCAGAAAGAGCACAGGTGTTGCATTGCCTAAATACATGGCTTGGACAAAAAAAAACCCAACAACTCCAGCCTTGAGCATTTCATGATGCACAAAAACCTACATTACAAATAGGCATTTATGTATTTTCTGTTTAAAGTCTGCTTGATGAAAATTTTAATTTCTCTATAGTATAGCTAGGATCTCTAAAGAGTTTCCATTTGTTATTTGTGCAAGTAATGTAAGCACTTTTTCCTCCTTTATGGTAATAACTATGTACCTGATTATTTCAGCAACAAGAAAAGAAAATCTGAAGTGTCAACTGTGAGCACAATATTATAGCTGAGTCCACTAAACCCAACTAAATATGTTCTCAGAACCAACAAGCTCTCACCATTTTACATCTTTTTACAATCAAATGAAAGATATATTAATATTACTGTGCACATAATGAAAACATGGCTACACAGGAAAAGTGATCTGTTTTTCTAGGTTATCTTGAGTAATTATGTACAGGAACATCAAAAATCAAGCAGATCAGGTGACTACTGAAATTTGGGACAGTAACCTCAAATAATGCTAAAGACTTGACAGGACACCATCAGCCTTCACATAAACTGAGACTAATTGAAAAATATTTAACATGTGGAAGGATTAACAGCTAAAAACATGACACTAAAGCATACATCAGCTTAGCTTCAAAACTCTGCAGAAACACTGGTCTCACTGGCTACACCTGCCCAAGTTGGACATCACTAAAAGATGCATTGTAATCAATCTTTCCTCCCTGCAAGAAAACACTGAAAAGACAAAAAGCCTTCACAATATCCCCAAGATTTGCCTTCATACATTATCAAAGGCAGGGAGAGTTTCCACATTTAAGAATGTTTTATGCAATAGTTAAATCTCAATAAAATTTTCCACTGTTACTATAAAAACCTTTTCAACTTCCAAATTACTGACTTAGGAAGGCAATTTTTGTCCAGAGTGTATCAGTTATAGTGTCTTCTAAAATATTTATAACTAATAGTAATTAGGAAGAAATGATTTCATGTGTAGTAAATCACTTAATATATTCTATGCAAGGTTAAAACTTAATAAAATATCTGCTCTGGCAAACTGAATAATCACCTCCATGTAAATCACTCTGCTACTTCAAATTAACAAAAAAGAAAAATCACTCTTCTTTGAATTAGAATCTCTCCATGAATAGGTCAATTTCTACAAAAGATAACAGAACTAGTGCTCAGTGCACTTAAATCATTCACAAATAGTAACAGTAAACTTGATAAACATATATACCATGTATAAACAAAATAAATCCTGCATCTTTCCACAGTTCAGATATACATTGCTAACTTGTTCAAAGTATCCATAGTTGAAAAAACAAAATGCATATCTATAGGCAACCAATACATTCATTTAACCATTTCATCTCAGCAAGAAACTGCTGTATATAATTTAACATTTCATTTCAACAATATCTAGGATGTTGATAAGGAAAAATAAAGAAAGGAAATGGGAGAATGTATTGTTCAATTTCATATCCCTGTTTAGTTGTGAAGTTTTAGGAAATTTTAATCAGTTAATGCAGTTGAAACTGATCATAAAAGTTAATAAAAAACCCAAAAACATTGCATTAAATGGAAGTTATGAATAGTTAATCCATATACTAAAGGCCAAACTACTTATTTAAGGGACTCTGTGCTGAACTGAGTTTCCATAATCAGTAAAGTTACTGGTTGTCTTGGTTCACACATGTCCACTGCATTTCTTGTCACTGCTGTGTCTGTCAGCATTCCAGACTGCTCTGCCAGGTAATTAACAACTGCCATTAATTTGTCATATTTTCTAATTCAGTCTTCCACAGATTTCCTACCTTCTGTGGTTTAGTGAAAAAAGTTTTAAAAATGCAAGGGGAGAAAAAAATTACATTTTCTTCTCAAGCTCCAATACTGTAACATACATTCATTTTCTCAGTTCTTTTATTGCTTGGTGACCCATTTGCCATATGGTACTACAGTCTGTAACAGCCTAAACAACAAAAAAAATGCTCTGCTGAATAAAGCCTTAAAATAAATTATGACTGCAAGACACCCAAGAAAGTAAAGGCATTCTAACTCTGTACCACAGATGAGCAAAGAATTCACTCATGCTTTCTCCAGTTGTATGCTAATAGTGCTCACTAAACTTTTTTCTTACCCTACATCTTAAAATCCTGTTTAAAATAAATACCACAATTGCAGATATTTTAACAATTCTACTGTTCCTAGAATCAGTTTTAGTTTCATGAACTAGTTCATTACACCTGACAGCTGATGGCAAAAAAGCACAAAATTTTGGGGTACATTTATAATCAAAGTAATTCTGACATGAAGCCAACCATAAAGTTACAGAATACCAGAAGCTGGTTTAAAGTTTTTAGTCCATGAAAGTTATCTGTGTATGGACCACAGTTTTTAGTAACAGCATTGTTTTTTAAAGTTCAGTCTTCCATCTGAAAGAGCTTTGTGACTGTTACTGAAACACTCTCCGCACCAGGAAATGAATTTAACTGTGCTCAGTCAGACGTGGCAGATCTTCATCTTCAGCCAAGTTTTCCCTGAAATGACAGTATTACACATCTCTCCCAAAGCCAACAAATGAACTAGTGATTCAGATTTGGATTAAAATTTAGTTATTTTCTATTCAGTCCTTTCTCCTGACTTGTAAAATTCAGAGAGTCTCAATAGAAAACATCAAATAACAGCTATTAAGTCATCAAAAGTTCAGTGCGCAGAGGACGGGAACAGTCTCCACTGGGGACAGAGAAAATATGAAGAGGAGGAACTCACAGAGAAAAGAGGAAAAGCTTTCTGTGGTTTCCTGCAACAGCAAAGGCTACAGAGGATTAAAGGCAGAATGGGGAACTTCTATCTCCAGACCTTCTTCCAGAAGGGCCAAGGCATCACTTCTCTGCAAGCCTTCGAGGGAGCGTGATGGAGACTGGATGTTCTATCAAAGCCCTCCCAACCCTACTGTCTGTGATTTGTTTTGCATCTCATGAACAAACGTGGACAGGAAAATTCACTGACTGCAGCAGAGAAAGTTGTTTAAGAAGTCAGTACTGAAAATGAGAACTAACTGAAATCCTACTTTCTCTGGGAAATCTGCTTTCCCATTAGGTCAAACAGGACACTTTCTAAAAATGTTATCCTACAAAGCTTATCACAAAGCAGAATTATTACCTGAAGCTACCTTATCTTAATGGCATACAAATGAAAGAACCTAACACTTGCTTTTGGTTAACCAGGAATTTTCAAATCCTTTAGGCTTTACTGACTTAGGTCTCAGCTGCAGAAAGAACATCAATGTGTTTGGCAGCTACAGACCTGATGACCTTACCTCTCAATGAGAAGAAAAATGACAGAGGAAAACATAATCAGAAATATAAAATATAATTTTGTAGTAATGCTGTGTGACATCAGCAATCTCCTGTCCGTGACGAAATCTGCAATTTTTCAAGTTCTGACCTTTGAATATATTACCATTCACAAGGTCAAGGAAACATCAAGTATCAAAAAGCATTTCATGAATCTAAAATACTAAAAGAAAATTCTAGCATTCTACAACTTCATCCCTACAACTTTCAACAGGTGAATGACTAATACAACCACTAGAACTAGCATGCACATTTTTCTCATCAAATACTAAAAAAGTAGTATTATTTAACTTTTTTAAGGGATAGTCATCTATCACTTGAAGTAGTCTACAGATGTAAATGCTTCTATATAGCTGGGACACTGTCTTTTCTTACATATTAATTTATTACCAAAACCTTTTAGTGCAAAAATACTTACACAATTTTTAAAACATTCTAGTCTAATAATGTTGTTAGTAAATACATAAAGGTGTAACTGATATTTGTCTAAAAATTCCTAAGCAAAAAGTTCTGAAATATGACACAAAAGGTAGTACTCTTTATAAAAAAAATAGCACAGCTTTTCAAATACAGGACATTAACCACAACCCTGCTATCCTGTTGCTTCTTAGTCTGGAAAACAGCATTTTCACTGTTTCTTTCAGTATTTCAGGTCAATTCTGATCCTACTTTAACGTTAGTCTTCCTGGTGCATTCATCCGTGCTTTCCGTTACTTTGTGAATCACAAAGTAATTAACCTTTATTCACTATATTTCTCGTTCTGTGACAGGCATGGCATTTCTCCCTCAAGTGTTTCCTGAAAAAAAACATTGCTACTGTTCTGTTCCCAAAAATGTATAAAAAGACACACTGCTAAAAGTATACCAAAACACAAAAATGTAAGAACTGTCAAGGAAAAACTCATCTCCAGTACTTCTCTGTAATACTCCTTATTGGTACTTCCATCAGAAAATACTCTGCTCAGAACGTTCCACTCACTGCCAGGAGGCTCTTGGGAAACAGCTCCTCTGAATGCCCACCAAGGAGCATCAAAAGACAGTGGGCAGGAGCAGGAACAGAGGTCCCAGCCCAAGGGGGTACTGCCAAGTCTGTCCAGGGGCTTCCCCTGTACCATGACGAGGACAAAAGCAAGGATGTCTCCACCTTGACCACCAGGCCTTTGTGACCCGCG